>WMED01000138.1:24852-36544 GCA_019650415.1 Pipa parva
CTCAGAAGTGAGGCGAACACTTCGCACCTCACTTCGGAGGATAGTGAATTAGGCCCTAAGAGTTTGGATTATTACTATAAATAAAGAGGCCATTTGGGTTTGGTTTAACACTAATAATAATATGGATGGTCACCAAAGACAAAACTGATCGCTTAAGCTTGGGAAGTGCAACACAGTGAGATTTGATGCTTGCATCAAAACTGAGGTAAAAATACAGGCCACTTTACTCAAATCCAACTACATCAAATAGTATTGTAACTTTTCAAATAAGCATTAAACTACAACAAAATACATCTGACCAAATTTGCTACAGTTTACCACTTGCTCAAAAAGTCACAATGCCTTTTGCTGTGGTCACCATTGAGCACAATAACCTATGTTGCAGGTGTTAAAACACATAATGCAACATTGCTTTAACAGTGGATTATAAATAATCTGGATCTCTGATTCAGTAATAAGCTTCTTCATACCCCATATATTTGATTACGCCGATGATCCATTTAGTAATGGAAATGTGTCTCTTACCTTAGCATTCATGGGACAGTACTGAGGTACTAGCCGTGACAAAAAAGACCACAGCTCAGAATTTCCAGGGTGACTAAATAAAAACATATTGTACAATAAGTTTGATACCTTCAACAAATATAACAAATATATTTTCCTTAAACCCCCACTGATATCACCAGTGCCCACTTTTCCAAAGCATTTACTTCCTGCAAGTTATGTTAAACAACTACTCTTATATACACAGTGAAGAAGACCTAAACTGAACACCTGCCATTTACACTTTCTGAATTACATTAGGATTACTCATTTTTAATCCTAAATAAAGTTCTGCAAACATATTTCATTAGGTTAGTCTCATTTTTTTTGTACTTATTTTTCCTTATTTAAAGTGTAAATAAAGTCAGAAAGCCTGTGCTTAACAAAATAATCCCATTTACAAAGCTAAGGGGCTTACTATCGTTCACATTATAACAATAAACACAGACTAAGTCTCTGTAGTGGTGTTCCTGTTTTGTTTTTTTCTGAGTTGAGGGACTCAGCAGCTGCATGATAAGCCCCATGCCACATAGGGTTATTAGCATGCCAGACTACAGACATTCTTGAAAGGTAGTAAATAATGTAATGTTAAAAGAGATGTTCAATATTTGAATTAGACCTCTATATGATTGATGTCCAGCTTGTGGCCTTGCTTGTTGGTTCACTGCACTTTCCATTATTTAGAACTAAGGATAATTTCTTATCTGTACACTAGAGGGCAGTGGTGTAACAAAATGGACATTAAGCATAAAACTGAAATATAAAATCCTGCTCTCTACATGTAAACAGTAGTTTTGTAAACAGGGCCTGCCAATCTGTTTGATGTGGTTAAAGTGGACCTATCAGGTCCACTTAACAGACTCTTTTTAGGAATCAGGGAGTTGTCTTAGCTGAATGCTTTCTTCTTTTCTGCTCTGATGCCCAACTTTAACCTGAAGTTGGGTTGGGTGGGGCTAAATGATGATTGACATTATAGCTCCTCCAATCAGACCCCTTCTAGATTGTGATTTAAGGGATCTGATTGGAGGAGCTATAATGTCAATCATCATTAATCCCACCCACCCAACTCGGGAAAGAAGAGTCAGGCTGACAGGGAAGATGACAGAGAGAAACGCTGTTGAAAGGTACATTTTTTAAAATACATAAATATTTACAAAATCATTCATTTCATTAGTACAACCTAAATTAGTATTAGAGTTTTGAGCTAAGAGAAGTACTATAAAGAGCTGGATACATCACAAAAACAAAAGCTCCTATATAAATCATTGCAGTTATTCCTACATAGTACTCATATAAAATGCCATATTTGAAATTCCTGAATGACATTTTTTGTGTTTTAGTTCTTTTTGTTGCTTGCAGCCATATTTTATCCTATTATGTATTATTCTCTGTCTCAGTAAAAAAAATGAACTTCAGGAAGTGCCCATGGAAGGCTGATAAGTAAAATATGGCTGCAACTAGTAAAGAGAAAATAAAGAAAACATACAATTTTAACAGTAACATTTTACAATGACTGCAAAGCAATAACTACTATGTCAATCCTAATGACAGACTCCTTGTTCTAATGTTACTGGTCCTTTCATAATGTATATAAGTAAATTAGTATCCAAAAATACACACAAATGTACATTTAGTTCAGAAAAACTATAATAAATCTGTGACTGAAAAGCAAAGGGAGGTCACGAAAAGAAGTGAGAGAGACAAAGAAAAAGGATTCACTACAATTAAAAAGATTTGTTAGGATATTGAAGGCCTTGAAGTCCTTCTTAACATTTAGTACCAAATCCCAGTAACACAGTTAATGAACTTTTATGGAAGCTGCCACAAGTGAATTTGATGCAGAAAAGCGTGCAGTGCTTCTCTGTCAGTGAATCAATGTTTATTTAGGTCAAGGAAAACAATGTGTACCTGTGAATAGCTCTGCAAGCTTGTCGCTGGGCAGCTATAGGTCTACCTTGCAGTACATATATTGCAGATGTGATGAGGCATTTTTCATAGATCCCATCTTTAGTCTTCATATGCTTGAGAAGCTCATTTAGAGCAGCCGTTGCTAGTGTAACATCACACTTTGCCAAACCCAGTGCACACAGAGCTTGAAGACTTTCAATACTCGGCTCCTTTAAAACAGAGCTATAAAGCAGGAAACACAGATATAAAACTGGATCGTAGTAAAAGAGGGTAAACATCTACATATTTTATAAAAACAGTTTTAGCTATCTGTATGGCTCAGATTTAGCGCAATGTTAAATGCTCCCTTATACACTCCTACAATCCTTGGTCAACCTGCAGATATACTGTACACAAAACAAAATTTAACATAGAGTTCACAGGCACAGTTGCAACATGTCATAGACCTGCACTTAAAAATCTAATAATGTTTTTTGGTGCGAATTGCTGATTTTCCTGTGATTTGCTGGAAACAGGCAGTTAACAGATAATGCATAGTGTATGATTAATAAACACTATACAGCCAGTTCTTGGTTGACTTGCCATCTTGAAATGACACACTGCACATTTTTTGAGGGTTAATAAAGAGTTTACACAATACATTGATTTTATCAGATGGATGAGGCAGATCTTTTCATTTGATCGTGTATGTCTACAGAGTTCTTTCATTCCGTACTCTAAAGCCCTATTTCATCTGTGGACACCTCCTTCATAAGTCTATTTAAATCCTAATTAATTCTAGAAAGTAGCAAATTCTTTTAACTTAGCTGTGCTTAGACTGGACTACACTAACAAAGGGAGTTACCCAGTTTTTGCAGTCAGGTAAACAAACTTATCTACAGCCCTACCTCCCTGTCCATTGCACTAAATGTGAAATTCTGGGGGTGGATAGACTCCTGTGTCAAAGGAAAAGCAGACAAAACACTACATGTAGTCAATTTAGCATTCTCAACCATGGGCATTTCAAACAGAAATGAATGCAGGTGGGTAGGGAGCAGATGATAAAAATGATGCAATCCCTATCGCCAGTTGAGGACCCAGTTTTACACTGCTATTAGATTACTGTATTTACCATAGTTTAAACAAGCTAACTTCTAGTACTGAACAACAGTACATATTGTGGTTTCTTATATACCGCATGTATCATTAGGGAGAAATGGAGTAGAGCTTAATGGGAAGCTGACAAGCAGACATGAATTATACAAGAGAATAAAGTAAATATTCTACCAAAGATACATATTTTATTGCAGATGCAGAATAGAAGAAGCCTTTAGTGCAGCACACTGTACACACAGCATCACCCTTTTTTTTTATTACATTTAAGATTAAATTAAAATTATTAAAGTGGTATGCATTGTGCATATTCAGTTTCACTACAATTTGTTCACTTCAAACATCATTAGACATGCAGAGATAATGGAGCTGTTCTATTACAGTCAATATATAGAAGGAAGACATCACTAAAGAAAGAAAAAGTGGTACTAAGTGGCAGAACTATCAACGGCGTTATTCAGCGGCATTAAACTCTGCACAAAGCGCATGCCACAAATGGTAGGGTTTCTAATCAATAGGACAAAAACAAGGACTTCTCTTATATGAATAAATGTGATGAAATATTTTCGTCCAGTAAAATTAAATGAATGCAAACTGCTGTATCTGTAAATACTTATATAAGCAGACTCATTTATAGATAATTATGGCGAATATCCAGACATGCTAAACATGAATGCTGATCTGCGTACAACATATAGTCATGAGGTAAAAACTGCAGCTGCTTGTCGAGAAAGATGTCAAGGATACTGCTATTTAAAGGCAAATGGGCACTGATCAATTGGATTAAAGGGCATATTTCTTTAGTCTGTATAGTTTTGAAGAAAAGTTTATGGCTCTTTCGACTTTAACTACTTTTTAGTGTTTGAGATATTTTATACTTTCATCAACTCATGCTTCTAGACACTGAGAACTTTTACTTTCCAATTTCTTTGAGTTTTAGTATATTTCATCAGTTTAGATTACAGGTGCGCATGTGGCTAAAACTGTTCACATGAATACATGAGCACTCTCAGTGAAGGGGTGTGCAGCTGGTCAGAAAATAAGTGTTGGTGAATGCTGCATTGAAGCACAGAAATTGTCAATCAAAACTATAGTTTGCTACAACAAAATCAAAATATACATAAAAGCAATCCCTGGTGTTTCTTAAGGACCAGAGACTCCTTTAAGTAAAACACAAAGAAAGGAGAGTTGCTAATAAAAAAATATGTTTGGAGATAACATGAGTCATCGCCAAGCAATATAACAATAGTTGTTTGGAGATCAAGAGTTTAATAAATAATGGACTTTCCTAGTGACCAAAAGATATAGTTGTAAGGTGTATGTATGTATGTGTATACCAGTATCCCAGCACTTACCATTTGAAGAGAAGGGTCTTAGCAGAATCCAGATCACCAGAGCTGTATTCAGTTATTGCGAGGGCAGTGAGGACATGAGCTTTCTCCTGTTCAGACTTGGCAACAGACAAGGCCTGTTTGTATGCTAATCACATCCAGGAAAGCAGAAAGAAAAGAAATACGTTTTAGCTGTAAGGTTTCCAATACATGTCAACAATGTAATCATGACTGAATAGCACAAAAACAGTTTAACTCTAATTGAAATGAAAATGCCAGCTGATGCTGTACATCTCTGTTTTGCACAAATGTTCTAAAAGTAAAATTAGAACATGAAAAAAAGAAATAGAAAATAATTATTTAGGACTTTTACTTTCATGCAGGATTAACTTGTGGTTCTGCAGCTGTTAAACCACAATTCCCAGCAAAACCCTGACAGTAGTCAACAGCTCACTGTATGTGCTCAAAGTGCACCTGTTACCTCAAAACTAATACTAATTTAAGTTCTACTCATGAAATAAACATTTTTGTAAATATGTATGTATTAAAAAAATGTACCTTTATACAGCATTTCTCCCTGTCATTCTGGCTTTTCTTACCCTAGAGTCGGGTGGGAGGGCGAAATGATAATTGGCATTATAGCTCCTCCAATCAAATCCCTTAAATCACAATCTAGAAAGGATCTAATTGGAGGAGCAATAATGTCAATCATCATTCAGCCCGAACACCAGATTTGGGAAAGAAAAGGCAGGCTGACAGGGAAGATGCCAGAGAGAAACAATGTATAAAAGTACATTTAAAAAAAAAACATATATATTAACAAAAATGTTTATTTTATTAGTACAACCTAAATTAGTATTACAGTTTTGAGGTGACAGGTGCACTTTAATGACCTAAGTGTTCAAGCCCAGGTTGCAAGTTACCCAAACCTATATCTAAAGGAGAAACGCTGTAATACTTAAAATGTCTTGTATGAAAAGGATATCACAATTTTTAAATGGACGGAATTAGGCAAGACAAGTAAGTAAAAGACAGGTGTGGAAATACAGTCTAGTGAACACCCAAGAAAGCAGGTGCTAGAGGCTTAGATTTTGCTATGACTATTCTAATCTAGCACTTTTATTAAATGGCCTACTTCTGCTGCAGCAATGACCAGGAAACTGCAGTCTGCTTCCCTATTAGTAACTTACATAGGATTAAGGTCAAATTTGGCAATTTAAAGAAGAATTAAAGCTAAAAAATAAACAAGACATATTAAATACATACCTCATAGTAAGATGAATCATGGCAGTCACATCTTGAACTGTGCTGTACTTTCACTGCACCGAGGCAGACGTCTCACCGCACTTAAACAAGATTCAGCCTGAAGCTCTGCTGTAAGACCTCATACGTCATCACGTTCATTGAGGGGAGCATTCTCATTGGCCCTGCAATGAACATGATGACGTTTAAAGCCTTTTGGACCGCCGACCTGACAAGTGGGCGGAGCTTTGGGCTGAATCTTGTGTGTGAAGTGCGGTGAGAAGTCTGCCTCGGTGCAGTGAAAATACAGCACAGTTCAAGCTGTGACTGCAATGATTCAACTTACTATGAGGTATATATTTAATATGTCTTTTTTATTTTTTAGCTTTAATTCTCCTTTAAATTACATTTTGTTAGATTTCATATCTTGTAGCCACACTTTTTACCATTAGAGTTAGAGCAAGCATTCATCACAATCTTCATCACAAACAGTATATTTTCTTCACATAAAAACATAATTACCTTTCATGCTTTCTTGTAAAAGCCCTATTTTGTAGTAGGCAAGAGCAATGCCAATAAGATCATCAAACTGAGTCAGAGGAGTGGACAGGTAGGTTTGTATGGCTTCTTCATACTTCCCTGTAGCACTGGGACAATAAATAGCATTTCTTCAGTCAATGGAAAACTGACATTTATAACATGGGAGAAATTTATTAAACTCAGAAGGACCACTCTCGCTCTTTCCGACTTTACAGAGTGAAATCTCGTGAGATATTTTCGAGTTTCCGAGATTGAGTTTTTTGATCTAGATTTTTTTTATTTTTTTCGATGGAAAGGTAGCCAAACTTTACATTAGTTGCATTGTGAATATTGTGAAAGCCAGCCTTTGATTTGCTAATACATTAAAGGACATTTTTCTGTATTGTCCTTTCAGTAGCTGATAATCGAATATCGACAATACAGAAAAATGTCCTGTAAATGTCTCCTACTTTCAGTTGGATTTAGTCAAATCCACTCCTATGATTTGAAGAGGATTTGCTTTACCTGCGAATCTTCTTTAGCGTTTTTTCCCTGCCTTTTTTGCTATTACAAAATGAACTGTCAGTGTGAAAACGCAGTACATTTTTAGGTTGTGTGTGATCACAACTGTTAAATTCCTATTGAAACTAATCTAGTCACATAAAATACGCTGCATTCCTTGCGCTCAAAGAAATAGCACAGGTAGCGTTCTAGCATAATACGCTCTCAATGGAACGCTAGTGTGAAACACTGTTCTTCCAATAGCAATGTTCTCTACATATTTTCTCTGGCGTCTTTTCTGGGTGTATTTTTGCTGGAGAATTTTTTTTTTCAAATACCCTGTGCACAATACACTAGTGTGAACCTGGTGTAAAAAAAGAGATATTCTGATTCTTGGTGTAGATTCTATTGTCAGGCTGTGCCTTTGTGCAATTAGTTTTCTCTACAGTTTTACTCCAGCTCTTTGATCCAATTCTGTAATTATCTATAACTTGCAGGGGACACAGGGCCTGTGAATGATTCAGATGTACGGGCATAACACATATTGAAAACATGCAAGCATAAATATAAGGGATACAAAGCTATGGAATTAGATAACAGTAATTTGCTTAGACAGATGTTGTATAAATTTTAAGAAAAGCAATTTCCCCTTACCAGAGTGATCGGCCATAATTTCGGAGAGCAATGCAATAGCTTTCATTGTCTTCTGTGCCTTGGAGAAGTGAAACAGCTCTTCAAGTTGGAAATGTTTAAAAAATAAGAAAGTAATGTTTAAATCAAAGTGGCAGTGATAGTGCAAATGAAGTCTTGTTTTTAAGATGATTTCTGCATACATTTTATTGTACCCCCCTGGTCATATTGCTCCCTCCTGTTACAAAGACCATTTGTTCCACAAACAAAAGCCTGGGAATACTGGAAACAGGAAGCAATTTACCTTTTGTAACATTGACTTGCTTGTATTTTCAGCTTCATGTGTTCATTTAAATACCCCAGCATTTCAAAGGCAGATGAGTCTTTATTAAACCGTTCTATTAAAAGAAAACAAGGCAGTAAAAAAAAAAAACTTTCACAGCACCTCAGTCCTCAGGAACATATCATAGAAAGGCACTAGTCCATGATAAACATTTTTTTTTAGCATTTCCTTAAAGGAGAACTATAGTCAGATTATATCTTTACATATGCAGTACTATACCTTAGTGAGAATCGTTTCTCCCTAGTAGATGTTTCATCTGAAGCTGGTTGATTTATAACAGAGCACTGATAAACTCTCGCACCAGGAAATGTGTGGGAAATAAACACGAGAAGAAAAAGATGCCTGACTGCTATTGGTTAAGCAGTGTGCTGACCTTTTGGCATCATCAGACATGCTTTGTTTGCATCCCTGAAATGCAGGAGATTACAGTCTGGGACTCGGGAAAGCTAACTTGTGCACAGGTGTTACATTACACATTAGACAAAAATGTCCATGGGAGGGTACCAATTCATAGAAAACTGGCCAGTACACGTCACACACACACATTTCCTGGTGTGGGAGTTTTCTAGTGCTCTTTCATCTGAAGCAGGATAACTTATTACACATCTACTAGGGAGAGACACTTGTCACTAAGGTATAGTACTGCATATATAAAGATGTAATCTTACTATAGTTCCCCTTTAAGACTCACATAACTGCCATCAGAATTCTGCTTATGCGCATGCTAAACTTCGAAACGGCTTATCACTCTGCAAAAGATTGTGAGTACCTGCCATACTTTTTATTTACACATTAATAAAGATGTACTACACTATGAGAAGTTTTTCTCATTTTATATGAATTGGCTGTTATTTGAGGAGTGATTGGACTGGAATATACAGAGGCTATTCATGAAAGATTCTGCACAGAATACATGCCGATTACATATTGTGTTCTGGTGAGCATTTAGCACGACCATATGGTTGTCACGTTTGGATATTCACGACATTGGTGTATCATCCATTTTTCTCACACAGCATCACTCTATTCATTGGACTTTTGGTCTTTTCTAAATATACAATTTTTTGAATGATTCGGCACTATTAGTGCCTTTTTGCGCTTTCTTTTTTTTTCCACAGAATCGTCTTGTGATGATCTTGCTAAACAAATCATAAAGTTTACATCCCCATTTACTTTCTCAGGCAATTATATTGCGGCTATCTTGTGTGTATTTGCCAAGCATGTTTGTCTTGCTGTATTTTTTTACCTGTGTACTTGCTTAAAGCAACGTGAGCTGTAGGGATGGCATTCATCTGCACAATGTTATAACGGTATAGGTCAGTATTTCTGTTGCTTTTATCTTGCAGGGTTGTACACACCCAATTAGCGTATCCTTTTGCTCCTTCAGCCTATGAAAGAAAATGCAACAATTAACTCAGAAAATTAAATGTGATACTTTTGAACTTTTGCAATGGTCAAAATTTTACTGATTTCCCTGTAAGCGTGTATCTAAATTACAACAAAAGTAGATATTACCTTGAGATTAAAACATGTATTATTATATTCCCCCTATAAAGTTTATCTGCTGTAGTAAGGACACTAGAAAAACTGGAGTGGAGGTGGATCTTTTGCAGGGTAAAGTATCATCCAGTTTAAAGGATAAATTTATCATCCAGTGTCCATCTTTCAGCTAGACAGCTTCAACCCATGGTGCCAAGGTTCCAGCATTACTCTTCAGCAATTAAGGTTTGGGGGAAGATTGGTCTGAGGAGGAGTAAGGCACTTGAAATTGCTGCAGGTTCTGAAAAATGTACGTGGGAGAATTCTTATCAGGATTAAGAATAAATCTTGCACTGAAAGAAGGCTGAACCGTGAGGAAAAGGGGCATCTGTATTTGGTGCTGCTGTTGGAACTTTAGCGGAACTGCGTACCTTTATTGTATTGGTTATCCAAATAAATTCCCACAGTACTTACATGCATACTAAGTTCAGTGGTATGTCTAAAAAGGTCCATGGTTTCATAGCTCCCAACAGCTTCTGCTACTAAGGCCTAGAAGAAAAAATGTGAAATTATGCACACTAATTAGGGAAATTATTCTGGAAATATGACTTTGCAACATTTACAAAATTTTAGAAATTTTCACCCCTCTCTCCCTTTGATACACATTACCAATGTATTTATAAGGCTACGGTCAAGCCTTTATTGCCAGCCTACAACTCCCATGATTCTCTATAGGACTGAAAACCCAAATGCAGCATACACTTCATTTAACGAGTCCCAAACTTGCTCACTCTCCAAGGGAGGTCTCCTGCTTATAAACTAGGTAAGTGTAAAGTAATCCTTTGTGTACCAAAAATAATGGGAGCCAGGAACTTTTTGTACGCTTAAACAGAAAAAACAAATTATCTAATACACAGAGCACTTGATAAAAGCTAATACAAAGCCTGCCCTACCATAGGCTAAAGTTGTCTCCCCACCTTCCTGATGAATTCATAAAATCTGAAGGAATTCCCACTCCATAGTAGAACTCATAGCCTAAAGCACGTCCTGAATAAGTCACATCGTTTGCATGAGATCTATCTTGAACTGTCAATATTGAATCCACAGGGCTGCTACATTCCCAAATGCCACTAGATGGAGACCTTAACACAAAATAAATAGATTTTTTGCTTCCCTGGGCACATATGTGAAACATAGGTTGTGTCAATGTTCCTTACAAAATAAAAACAACCCAATAAAATAGTGTGCAGTGTTGCTTAATCTCAATGACATTTGTGTGTTTGCATCCATAAACTGTTTATTTCAGTTATTGCCATAATTCCACAATGAGGTTTAAGGCTGGACTAGCAAGGACAACATAAATCCAAAGTTGTCAAATTCTGTTTTTCTCCAAACTTTCTAAATATTGGGGATTGATTTGGTGCATATGGAATCACTTGGTATTATCCTGAAAAATGCAACTATTAAATTGCCCATAATTCTAATGTTTCAGTCACTATGCAGACTGCATTGTTCCATTAAAGTTACACCACTGGTGTCAGCTGAAACACTTTTTCTGTACATGTATATAGCAGTTAACGGATCTTACAAACTCAGATTTTGGCATTTTCTTTTCACATTTGTTTTGCAAATATAGATCTGAACATAACCCACTAAGGTAAAATTGCACATGGCCATAATGTGCAGGAAATGTAAAAGAAATATGTAAATAACATGACTGCAAATATTAATCTACAGTGTGAGCAAACAATCAATTACAGTGCTCTAAGCTCTTAAAGGAGAAGTATAGTGTTAATATAACTGCACACATACATATAAAACTCCTTTATACTAAAACAATTGCTAACTCAAAGTTTAGGGAAGAATAATTCTTGCTGTTTGTTTTCCCTATCAGTTCTAATGATAGCTGAAATTTTGTCCCTCCCGCTCCTCCTCTTTCCCTCTTGCAAGTTAGGCAACACTAGAATAAAAACCTGCATAATTGCTATTGGTTAAACAGTGTGCTGACCTTTAGGATGGGTTCACATGAAGGTGTGATTGATGTGCATTGCATCATATGCAGGGGCGGTTCTGGTACTATGGGCACCCTGGCCGAACCGCCCCC
>WMED01000139.1:12094-43321 GCA_019650415.1 Pipa parva
ACATGCTGTCAATAACATGCTGTCAACTGCACCTGGTGCTGCTCATAAAAGGGCTGGTGTCATCTAAGAAAATTTTAACCCTTGTAGATCCTAGCTCCACCTCCAAGGCCCTTGAAGACTATTGCAACCTGTTTGTGTAATGTGAAGCCTCCAGTACTGCTATTTAAAGGGGCCAGTATGTCCATTACATAATTTAAAATGTAGCCCTTATTTTTAAAGAATGCACCTGCTGTATAATAGAGTCCAATCCTCTATAGATCAGAGTCAGGACTGCAGCTTAAAAAGCCAGTTCTTGCAGTAGGACCTCTTAAAGAGAAAATGCATCACAAAAGCCACGTATCTGCCAAGTGATTGTGAGTACCCTGGGTTTTTATCCTGTTAGTAAAAGGTATTGTAGCTTTCTGTCTAATACTCATTAATATAATAAGTGCTACTATTACATTTTTTATTTTTTGTGTTACCAGTTTCATGTTTTTATACTAAATTCCTGGTGATAATTTTTAGAATGCATCATAAAGCCTTTGATTCACTGCAAAGGCTCACACCAGGGAGTAGAGTCACACATGTGAACCCTTGCTCAGCTTCAAGCCTGAGGCTGAGCCCCCCCCCCCATTTAACAATAGCAAAAACATAAATAATATTGTGGATTTTACTCAAATAATGCTGGAAAACACTGATTTCCTTTGAATTTGGGAAAAAAGTTGCCTCACAGAAGCAGTTCATTGTGACAAAACATATGATCATAGCTTTCCTTGTTAAACCAACCATTGCAATATGCAAAGAAGTTGTGCACAGTGGCACAATGGTATGTGTTTTGACAAAATTTTAACTGCATGCAGTGAAACCACATCAAAATACTAGTATATCCTTGCCCTAAGGATCATGGCTGTTTGTTGGCAGTAAATATTTTAGCAGTCTCTTTCATGAAAGCACATCATTTTCTACCTTTACATAATAGCAGTAGATGATGAGTAGAGGGGAGCCATTTCTTGGTATTGATTGTCTTGGTGTTATTTAAATTGTGACTATGCCTAAATAATGGAAGCAGAAACACATGCCAGGACATTTCACATAGAATGTTTTTAGAAAGCGTGTATGTATGTATGTATGTATATGTATATGTGTATGTGTATATATATATATATATATATATATATATGTATGTATGTATGTATATATACAGTATATATACAGTATATATATATAATTAATTATGTATATATAATTAATTATGTATATATACACGCGCACACACAAACAGACATGTATTATGTTAGGCAAACACATGTTTTATTATCTTAAACACTGTGCATTGTTTTTAGGGGAGTAACAAAAATGTTTACAATATTTTTATGACCTTTAACTCTCCTTTAATTTGTGTAGTGCATTTCTGTAAAGTTTATTTTCTTCCTCCTCCACACACGGGATTTGTTCTCTTTTTATCTTGATATAACTAAGTGCATAGTATTATTGTTTTTGTTTATTAATAGAAATATTTTGTTGCACGGTTTAGCTTTGCCTGCATTAACAATGGGTTCATTTTATGTAGTGATGTGTCTAGTACAGGGGTTGGCAAAGTGCGGCTCTTCAGCAGCCTTGTTGTGGCTCGGGAGTGCATCTTCCTAACCCCGCCCATGACCTCTGGCGCCTGTTCTGATTGGACGAAGGCAGGTCATGTTTTCGGGAGTGTGCGCTCCTTCCCCTTTGCAGCTCAGAAAAAAATTTCACTGGTGGAGGAGGGAGTGAAATGGCTCCCTCCTCTACAATGTTTGCCGACTCCTGGTCTAATAGAACATAATAAAGACAGAGAAAATGAGAAATATTTAAAAAATAACCTGACAACTGTGTATCCTATTTTTGTACTGTAATTTTTATTTCCATTATCCAATAGTTGACTTTATTAGACTAAAGTCCTCTGCTGTGTTGCCACAGGTCTTGCTATTGCTGTATTTTTGCATAAAGCATTACTGGACTGATTTATTTTGTATAGAAAGGATGTATACAAATATTGCCAGAAATAAGCTTTTGTAGACAGCACAATCATAACAAACAAGTGAAAAACAAGCAACAATTTAGTAAATCCCCATTTGATATCATTACATTTTTTTTTTTAATTAATATTGCATCATTTTCAGTATAGAGGAAAAAAATGTATTATTTGGAGAGTAGTTATCTGTTGATTGTGTCCTATGGATTCATCTGTAGGTGCCATGTTGTTGCTACACAACAAGTACTAAAAATCAAAGAAATGTTTGGTAATTTGCTTTTAGGGTTTGTGTGTGTTTATAAATGAATGTATAACATAACTGGTGTATTGTGTGGTCATTATTCACCCTTAATCCACAGTTCCAGTAATTCAAAATACTTTCATAATTAATTTCCTGTTTGGAACAAATGTTGTTATATTAAACAAAATAGTTTTATTCTGGTATGCTTTAAATGTAGAAGCAGAAACAAATGGAAAATTTACTGAATTGTGAATTTAGTGACCACATTGTGGAGTTGAGTTTTGTTTTGCACATAATATTATTGGGCGAAATTTATTAAACTCTGAAAGACCGCTCTGTGTCTTTCAGAGTTTACAGAGAGAAATCTTGCATTGTTCTCGTGAGGCTTCTTTCGAGAGAAAGTTTTTCAATCCCGATTTCTAAAAATTTTCAATGGAAATGTAGCTATGCTACTAATATATAAAGTATGGCTACCTATCCATCAAAAAAAAATGTTGAAAAATTGAGTGAGAAAAACTTGATCTCGAGAAATCTCATGAGAACAATGCAAGATTTCTCTCTGTAAACTCAGAAAGATCCAGCACAGTCTTTATGAGTTTAAAAAATTTCGCCCAATATTTTTCATTTTAAAGGTTGTTGAATGAATAATGGATTTTATGGATCATCAGTTGCTCAAATATTTTCTTTGGATTTAGTGGCCACCTTAATTTGTTTGGGAATAAAATGTCTTAATGGGTCGAAAAACACAATTGTGAAGGTTGAGAGGAAATTATTAAAACTGTATATGTGAGTTTGTATATTATTGCTCTGCAAAGCTTTTAAATAAAGGCACAAGATCATATTTTAATACAAGTCCTTTTTCAAAGATCATTTCTTTATGCTACTTTTAATAAATTGACATAATTTAACATTCCAAAAGAAAAGCATTTTATAATGCATTATTAAATGCTACTGTAAAAAAAATGAATACATGATGATACTGAAGGTTAATTTTTAATTTATTATTCAATGAAATATAGTAAATCTGTTCCAAAATTCTGGGCAATTTTGTTGCTGTAAAAGTGGTGTTTGATAAAAATATACACCTCTTTGCCAGTTATATGTAGTGCTTGATGAATTGCATTGTGCACACTACAGGCTTCTAAACTGTTTCTTTCAAACCAAAAGTTTGTCTGACCTCTGTTTTAGACCAACAACAGAGAATTCTAGTTTCACTGAGGCAATTAGTGATCCAATTTACACTGCAAACTTTCCTTTATCTGAAGTGTTGTTACCACTAAGAAACTTAGGAACATAATTAAGAGGAATATGTTTTCTTCCTTACTATAAACAAGTATACAATACAGTGAATGAAAAATGAGGATTAAAGCTTAATGTTCATACTAGGACAAATATCCTTCCACTCCTTGTTCTTCCTTTGATCTGGTCAGCTCTAAGGCTGGGTTCTCAATATCTGATTTTCAGCTAAGATTTTTAATAAGGTTCATTATTATCTATGGTGCAAAACACAATAGCCACAGGAAACAATGGATACTGTTTTTCCAACTTGACTTATAATCAGCTAGTGTAAACCCAGCCTAAGATTGCATTAGACCCGTAGTATAGAATTATCAAAATTACATTAAATAGCTCAAATTTCAGGCCTAATGTTCACTATAAATAGGAAATTTCAGTTTTTTTATGATGGACCGATTGTTCCACCTTGCTATACATCCAACTGTTGACCTCTGGTCATGCACAGGTTCCCCATAGAAAGAAATGATCTACTACTGAGTAAGTAAATTCAATTTAACTTGCAGAAATAATAAAGCAAAAATGGGATCATCTTGTGGGTGCAGTTTTCGTCAGTGTTGAGCGTAAATGCGAAGACACCATGTATAGAGATCTAAACAAAAGCAGAAACTTTCCATTTATTTTAGACCTAGAATGGTGTACGTTAAATTAGATCTTGGTGGGACTTTGTGGTGAAAATTGTTTTCAGTAACAATAATGGCCTCTGTAAATTCTTGTCATACCAGTTGGACATGGCAATGCCTCATTATTTCAAGATTTGGATAATCTTGGCTCTTTCGTTAACATTTATTATTTCATATCTAAATAGCCCATTCATTCATTTACAGCATAACAGAGGGATAGAATACTAGTTGCCACACATTCGATGGTTGAAAGAAAGAAAAGCTTAGTGTGAAAGAAAAATGGGTAGGGATTGGACCTAACAAAAAGTAATCTGAAGAACACCAAAACACATAGTCCCCAATCTCCAGTCCTCTCAAGCAGTCTGACTTGATAAAAAGTGACATGACCACCATTGATGCCTATTCATAGCCATATCCCTGAGCGTGAAGAGCAGGGGTGGGCAAACCTTTAAGCCATCGGGCCATGGGGGGGGGGGGCATGCCTAGTGAGCAGATACCTATGGTGCTAGGCAACCCCCCCATTTTATTATCCTCCTGTGGGCCGGTCTGAGACTTCTGGTGGGAATCCAGATTTCATCCCTATTTAACTAGTTCCCTAAAGGAAAGAGGGACACATACCTGGTTAAAATATGGCTGTTATAATTCTCACTTAAAGGAGAACTAAAGTGAAAAAATAAAAAAAGTTAAAATACTTACCTTATACAGAGCCGGTTGATTAGTCACAGCATGAGCTGCACTGTAATTAGCTGGCTCTCGATGCTTCCCCCAACACTTCTTCATAGTGCTGGCTTACTGGCAGCCAGCGCCGCAGTTCCTCCCACCCTGTTACACCACGGGTGTTTTAGGATTTAAACATAATCACGTTCATTCCAGGTGCTAATGAGAACGCTCCCTGCAATGAGCATGATGATGTAAGACGCCAGGGAAGGAGAAGAGCTGCTTGCTGGCTTCTCAGTCAGCCAGCGCGCTGTGCAGGAAGCATCGAGAGCCAGCTACTGTAATTACAGCACAGTTCAAGCCGAGACTGTAATCAACCGCCTCTGTATAAGATAAGTATTTTAACTGTTGTTTTTTTATTTTTTCACTTTAGGTCTCCTTTAAGTCTTTTTAATTGAGTGCAGCTCATGTCACATGTCTATTTGGTAACATTTTTTGTGATGCAGAGAGCATTACAGGGAAGAATAAGAGAACATAACAGAAGCTGGAAAACCCTTTTAACACTCTTCTTTATGGATAGGCCTGGAAATGACACTTATTTTCCTTATTAAATTAGTTTTAATGAAACTTGACTAGCACATAGTGAAAGCTCAGAATGTCAGATTATGATGCCTCCATACAATCGGCTACCCTAGGCTGGTGGATAAATAGATTAGGTAAAATGCTAAGTAGTGATGAATGATGATCAGCAGGACAGTGTTTAATATGGAATGGATGGAGACGTCAGATTTTATGATAGTTTAATGCTGAACGTTGTAATTCCTGCTCACTGTGGGAGCATATAATCCTGTTTTAAATTTATATTTTTTCTAAATGAAACAAAATCATCCAAAGGGTGAGCGTAATCGGCTGCTAGAAGCTGAGCTAAGAGATTCCTCATAGGAGTGAAGCTGAAAATAAGCAAATAGATTTGATGACCTTATATATAGCCTTAATACCCAACATTCTCCATTGTTTAAATGTGTGGATGGAGGCGTTTAAAGGCAGTTGTTGATTTGCATAAACGGGAGGAAGATAGAAACAGCTGAATAAAGGTTGTTCCTTTTCTTCAGTTTATGCCGCACTCACTTTGTAGTAGTGAGTAAAGGATTATTAGCAATGTGATAATTCCAGTACTTGCAATTAGATTGGAAAAAGTAGGTTAAAGATTTGTTTGGTATCGGTTTTTGTTCAAGACCAGAACTGGTGTGTCTCTCATTAATTATGAACTAATTGACCTACAGTACATGTGTTAGCTGCACTGTTTGTGAATAAACTGTGAGTTTTAAGCGGAAGCCACCGTGTCCATATTCACTGCTAAATATATAGGTGCATTAATTTATCTGTACATAGCTGCATGTCTGCAGTTGAACATCCCTCCATTTATTAAGCAAGGTTCACTCTTGGGATTTCTAATTGTTAGCCTGGATATTAGCATCACTGTTCACTACAGTAAGTTCACAGTTTGAGTGCAGGATAGCTATAAACATATATAATCTTTACACAGCTGCTAGAAAAAAAAAAAGTTACAGAAACCCAGTATCAAGAGCTTTTTACATAAAGCTACCTAAACTCAAGAGAACCACTGGGAATCTCATCTTGATGTGATTTTCAGGAGGAGACTTCTGCTACTTCGATGTCACCAGGTCTTAATGGCACAAGGTTACTAATGGTTCCAGGATAGCAAGCAAGCAAGAATGCCAATGTACAACAGTGGAAGTAAGAAAGAAAAAGTAGTCGTACAAGATGGGACAGATCATATCAGATAGAATCAGAATGTAGGAGCATGATCATAAGGTCAGAAGCCAATGAGACCAGACAGGAGGCAGAGAATTCAGAAACAAAGGTTTAATGGAAAACTTATAAAGGTTACACACTTATTACAGGCAATGAACATTGTCTTAACAGGGTTTATACAAAGATTTGGGGTACAAAATGCGAATCACTAAGATCTATTCCACCGTTGCATCATTTTGGCATGAAATTTTTTTTAAAAACTCTTAGTTCATGGTGACTGCAACAGCCAGATCTGTTATATGCACTGTGTTATTGTCAGTAAACATGATATCCCAAGAGCTCTATATAAGAGAAATAAAACTAACAACTCCAGAAAATATATCTGCATTCTTTACCTCAGTATATTTCGGTTGTTTATTAGATTTCATTTTCAAATTTTGAAGCTTGCTTTTCAGGGTAATACTTCCCTGTGGGCAGAAGGTGGTGCTGTGGAATAACCATACTGATTCTATACTCTCACAATAAACTAGTAATCAGTGTGTCAGAGCTAAAATCATTCTTTTAAGAACCCGAAGGCACCAATCATATATATTCATTCTTATGTATAGAATTTTAAGTGTATGGTAAAGATATTCTAGTCCCCTGGTTTAACAATGTCCAAATTAGGGTTGAAATTTTATGCATGAAACAAGGTGATTTTCTAATATATCTAAACAAAAAATGTACCAAAAAAAAAAAATTATTATTAATGTAGCCATAATTTGTCATAGAAAAAGAAAACCATGATTCCAATACTAGGTTGAATAATTTCGAATATATTTTTCTTGACTTATTTTTAACCTTTGTAAAGTTGTGCACTATAGTTCATTTGAAGCATTAATTCCTTTACACTTATGGAAGAAAGAACAATCTGTATATTGATAACTGGGAATGTCTACACTGTTCATTAATCTTCCACAAGGAGGTGCTGTTGTCATCTAAACAATGTACAGTGTATATTCAGAGGGAGATTACTGACACTTTTCTCTTTTCCATAAATTTACCTTTTCAGTTTAAACCAGTGTTTAATATTAGATTCATCATTTCTGGAAGGGTAATTGAAAAAATAGTGCTGCTCTCCAGTATTACATTTGAAGAAAATATAAACTGAAAAATACCCAAATGAATAGGTAAAAATATCTACATTAAAAAAAAACAACAAAAAAAACCCCCCCAAAATTATTATTTTTCTTTTGTTAGATTGAGAGTATGACACGGCACATTCATCTCTGTCTTGATATTATTGTAACAGATACAATTTTTTTTTTATTAAGCAATTAATTTAGGATATGCCTATTGAACAAGAACATTATATATGGTGATAAGGTGGATTGGAAAATGTCCAGAATGTATATGGTTTCCTGCTTAATGCTACTGATCACATTAATATATCATTAACATTGGAAAAAATCATATTACCAGTTTTAATTGAATGGGCTGCAATTTAGATTTTATTAAGCAGTGTTTTATGAACTAGCACCTGAAATCAAGTATGAACAGAAAAAAACAAAACATTTTTTTTCACTGGTTTACTCTTAAAGCTGCTTGTAAGTGTTAGCAAGTTATTATAAATTATATCTTTGGAGTTTTTATATTAGACACACTCAGGGGAATTCATCAACAGAAGCAATCTTTCTAGAGGACTAGTAACCTAGAGTAACCAGTCAGTTGTTACTATTCACCGATACAGAGAAACCAGAATTCTTAAAGCTAACTTCTGACTGGTTGCTATGGGTTTGCAGACCTCTGTGACCAGTTACCCCTGTTGATGAATTTATCAGATTGTCTCATAACACTGGTCCAAACTTTCCAAATAAATACTGGTAAAATAAATATTAGGGAAATGTATGGAAAATATGTAGATTTTTTTTAAAACTAAGCATTAAATTCATGTGTTAGTCAAAATAAGTACATGGTTATTAATGCAAGTCAAAGGCGAACTCTCCCTTCACAGAGATATGGACTAAAAACCATGAACCATGTGCCTAGGGCTTATTTAAGCAGCTCAGTGGTACACCAACCCAACAACAGTGATGGGTGAAATTGTCTCTAGAGCTAGACATTTTCACAATGCTTGTAAGCCTTATACCTTGGTACAATGACACTGCACATGCCCAATCTGTATTTCTTAGAAACTGGGACAAAGCAGCTTTTTTACACATGTAGCTAATTCAGGTCCTTTAATAATTGAATGCATTTGGGGAAAACAGCATCAACAATGGGTTGTTTTTTGCTTGCCTCTGAGTGATTACCTGGAAACTTCCATCTATTTACGGTACTTCATGGAGATCAAAGCATTTCTGACACACTATTTGGCATATATCAAGTCAGTGAAACATTTTTCCTGTTTTCTCATAATCATTTTCACTTGCCTATTAACGTGTTTCATTAATTACAGGATTTCACCTTTTGCGGAATGGATAAAAAAGGCACTAATGGACAATGAAACAAACCTGGCAATGACCCTAGTTTTCATTTTAGAATTGTTTGCAGTACAGCATGCTTGCAAAAGCTTTGCAGATTTCCATAGGAAGACTGGAGACAAAACACATGTTAACTAATGAGGAGAAAGCAAAGCCAATTAACTTTTAAAAAGCTTAAAATAAATGACTTCTGCTTCTCTTATATGATAAATAGCAATGTTGTTTAAAATGAGGTTAAGCTAGAAGGTTCACAAAATCATTTTGCAGGCACTGGGTTCTACAATGTGCGACAGCCTTGCATTGGTTTCTTTACCTAGCAGGCTTTCTATTTGAATTATTCACTATAATTTTTGCATTTGAACTTAAGGTGAACTGGACATCCCAAAAGAAACTGTTCATTAAGAATAACATAGTAAATAGCTAAGTATATACTGTATGTTAAAATAGCACTGGTTATTTATACATATAATAGCAAAATATTTTCAAAACTATAATGAAGCACAATGTGCTGATTGAGTCATTGTAGGAATGATCATGTTATCTTGAAAGGCACCCTGCACATGTTCATTTGTGATTTTGGTGCCAAAAAGTCTTACTGAAAGAATGACCAGCCTATCCAGTCTGTGCACAGAGGAGGGATACTTGTTAGACTGGTTCTAGAGCAACCTAAAAGCTCATACACTTCCAGGTTACTGTGCGTGTCAGACAGTGACATGTTTATTTGTTCTTTCTATATCCTGTTTTTACAGTTCTAATGGCAACACATATGAGCTGATAACGTATAGTTTTGAAAATAATTACAAAAACAATAAACAATCTGCAGATTGCATGCAATTAAAGCTGAACCTTAGCAGATATATATTAGCTTTTTCGTGTTTTTTATATGCATTTAATATATGCCTTGAGGTATACTATAACATAGCTTTAATGTAAAAAAAAAAAAAAAAGAAAGAATATTTTGTTACAGATGTTTATTTTACTAAAGGATACTTCTCTTGTATTCTCATTATTTCATTTTCTTATAGTCAGCATACAGCAATAATGTACCTCTCTGTAAGCACCTTGTCACAGTGAGTTATTTCAGTATATGCTACTTATGGCATCAGTGGGGATTTTTCAGAGGACCTGCTTATTAATCTATTCCTCCTTTAAGTTATGAATAAAGAAAGAGTGCAGGATGCCAGAGAGTCAATCTGGATGTAATATGCTCCCTTGATGGATGAGTCTTTTTTTTTTCAGATTTGCAAAGTACTTTTGTTCTTTATTTTTTCATTAATGCTTATGATAAAAAATTAAATTACTGTTCATCCTTTCAATAAGTTTTCCACAGAGATTCCCTACTCAAGAACAAACATTTAAAAAGACTGCAGAAATGGTTGGTTTTGTACACAACTCTGCTTGATTATTCATCGCAATGCATTTTTAATGGTGCAGGAAAAAAATAGTGGAATATAGTATCATTTTTGATTTTAGGCAGCTTGAAATGTAAAATAATGTTAGACTTTCCTCTAAGAAATGTACAATGAGAATCTGTAGTTTGTTCTTCATCTCTAAACCTGGGGTGCTTACACAAGACTCATTGATGCCTAGAGGATATTGTATTGGTAAAAAAGGGAATTATGTGACCTTTGACCAACGCATCTTTTATGTGAGTGATTTTGATCTGTTGCAATTCGCGTATTTTGTAAAACTGTGATCCAAATCCCAAAACTACTGTTAAAGCTGGGTGTGAGTTTTCTGTAGGAATTCAAAGGGGTAAAATAACTACGTATTTAATGTACATCTTTACACAGTTACATTGTTAATAAAATTGAAAAAAAATACAGGGTCTATCGGTTTCAACCTTCTATTTTTATAAAGAAAGTGACCCTTAGTTTACCCTTCTTGGAACAGAGGAAGATACAAAACCCATTTAAAGTTTAAACCAATTTTTTTTTTTAACCTGGAGAAAAAATGTTCTCCTGACTGGTGATCAGACTGGATCAACATGGCTAATAAATATTCTTCTTCTTTGAAATAACTATCCAAACCTTTGCTCAAACCAATTCCTGTAAAAGACTATTCCACAGCCCTAGCAGTAAAGAACTATAACACATCAAGCCCGGGATATGAATCTGGGTTGGCTGGTTTAGCGGCAGAGAAAGTCCCACTAGGATATCAAGCCACTCTGGTTTGAATTCAGTACTGATTTAAGACCAATGCTAGGAACACAGCTGAACTCAGCTGTCTCCCATAGGTGTTTTTAATCATTAGTATTGAGTTTTAACCTATCAGGGAAATCTAATTTGCTAACTAATTGTTCAGTCACTTAAAATGGCAAGGTTAGCTGGTAACTTGCCAACCTCCTACCTAGACATATTTCAGTGTAGTCATACAGCATACATCTTCACATTAAGGTACCATTACTTTTAAGTAGTGTTTACACCTAATGTGTATTGGGTGTGGTTTTACAGATCAGATGACTCCCCCCTTATGGTACCTCAGCAGATTTATCAATAAGAAATGCCTTGAATATAGCCCCCATTCCTCAGTAGCCCAAAGCTTCTAACAGACAGACTTCTAACTGTATTAAAATGCAACAAACACAATCTACATTGAACAGAACTGTAGCAAACAAAATATAGCATTGGACCCTATTGGACGCTTGACAAAGGGTCCAATGCCCGCAACATGTTATGCAGAAATAAATAGGTAGTTAACTTACTATCACAAAGTGCAATCAGAATTTTACTTATTCTTTGTTCAGTTACTTAAATTGGAGACTGGGACAGTGTCTCTCTCATGGAACTACTGGTACAGTCCTTGAAGAAACACTATCACCACTCTACTTGTGTAAGATATATCAGACAGTGGTAGAAATGTAGGCACAATCCTTCTTTGAGGTGCAAGTAGCTTTCCCTATAGGATGCCAACCATACAATAACTACTGGAATAGTGGTAACCTGTGCCTGTAAATGAATCTGGCATCTTTAAATAAGGAGTATCAGCTCAGTAAAGCAGGTAGGGGATCCCATTTGCTGTTGCTATTAGCCCCTACACATGTCTTGTATACATTTATAAAGTGGGATGGTTTCTCCTAACAAGGAAAAAAAAAAGCAACAGAATAGGTAGGTGTCTAATTAACAAACAGAAACAAATATAAATAGTAGGTGTACATTTATCTGGAATACAACTATCTACAACATTTAATGTTAATGTGAACATGCCTTATAATCCAGTGATGGCCAACCTTTTGAGCTTGGTGTGTCAAAATTTATCAAAAACCAACCATAATTTGGGTGGTGTGCCACTTTGAAAAAAATCCAGAGGCGGGGCAACTCTCCTACTGAGAGTGCAGCACAAATGGCACCATGACATATGTCATCAAAAATGTCATAAATTAGCCATCACTGTTATAATCCCTAAAACTGCCTTTGGATTACTGCTATGGTTTGAATGGGTTAGTATTTTTTTTGCAAATGGTTATGCCTGTGTCATAGATGAATTAAGGCTTCAGAACAGAATTCATGAGCAGTACAATATGTTTCAGTCAAGCACTTGTGGCCAACAGAATTTTTGTTTCTTTTTCAAACTCTTTTTCTATGGGGTGCAGAAGAGAAGGCTGATCTATAGAGTATAACAGTAAGCAGGGGACTTTGAATGCTGTGCATATTATGTAATGTTCCGTTACTGAACGGCATCTTGGATTCTTTAGAACATCAGAGGTAGAGAAAATAATTTAGAGCTTACTTAGTCTCATGAGCCCTGGAAAAAAAGCTCTATAGATTTAGGTAATGCATTGCCTGAGAATAATTGTAGTTTGGGCAATAATGAAGATTTATTGACCAACAAAATGACATTAATTGTTTATTTCAGCTCAGTAAGATCTCTCAGTGAAACAGCTCAGATTGGATTTACTCTTTATAATAAAAGAAGATTTCTCTATAGCTCGGTATACTAACTGGTAGGTGCTGAATACTTTTCCTGCACACAGAGTTACATCTGCAAATGGTACACTTTGCCACTGCAGCGTGAGCTAGGTGCCAAGCAGATTATGCAGTTTTGCAAAAGGCCTTATACTGATAATACACCACTACCAATGATGCCCCAGAACAAAAAGACATTTTTGTTTGTCTCTCGACACTTGAGATCTATGGGATATTGCTTTGTATAATACTACAGAGGACTCACTCTGCTTGCACATCCTTTCAGTAGAAGAAAGTTGAACAGATTTTATTGCATGGCTATTTTTTATGTATTTCCTACTGTAATGTGTACCTTTTGTTTGAGTTAAAATAGTATACTTCTTTACTAGAAATGGAATTAAAAAGTATTTAAATTCTTGATAAAAAGAAGAAATAACATTTCAGAAACAGCTTACTAAACTCAAAACAAATATCAGCAACAGCCAAACGCAATGTCTTTTATCCATAATGGAGAAACAAAGAGAAGAATGAATCTAGTTGAATCATTAATGTATTTACATGTCATTTTAAAATATGGTTTCACTGGCTAAAATACCACAAGACCGGCTGCTTGTATTCACTTTGACTTGTAATTATTCTGGGTTAATATACAAAGGGCGAAGGTTTATCTCACGATTTTTTGATGGAAAGGTTGTCATACTACTGATGTAAGGTATGGCTACCTTTTCATCAAAAAATACGGATGAAAAACTCGATCAAAAAGTTTCTGTCGATAGAAATCGATTGAAAACTATAGATCGATTTTTACCGGACAGCCGAGATCTCGCGGGATTAATCTTTAAGTTTAATAACTTTCACCCATATAGAGGAAGGCAGTATGCTATATGACTATGCAAGGAGCATACTATACAACTCAGTAAGAACAATAACAGAATATACAGGGAAAACAGAATAGAAACCAGGTAAAGGATTTTTGCTAGGCACTCATCTTTATAAACGTTTTGCCCCTTGCATGATCATGGGTGTTTTGTGTATTGTTAAATGTTTTCTCCACACAAATACATAATGTAGTAGCACACTTACCTGCCTCCTAAATCATTGTATTAAAAACCCAGATTAATTCTGTTGGCCCTGTACTGTCCCACTTAAGTTTACACAGCTCTTGAATGCAGATCTGGACCTGTGATGTCACTGGTGAGTGCACACTCAACTCCTTTACCTAGTTTATTTTATCCTCATATTCTGTTATCAATCATTTTAAAGGGGCACTATAGTGCTGATATAACTGCACACATACATATAAAACTCCTTTATACTAAGCTACTTGCTGACACAAATAGTTAAAAAAAAGTCTAGGGAAGAAATAATACTTGCAATTTTCTTTCCTTAATTAGTTTTCCTGAGAGTTGACTACTGTGGAGAAACGCTTCTCACTAAGGTATAGTACTGCATATGTAAAGATGTATTTTGACTAGAGTTCCCATTTAAGTCACTGTTAAAAAAAGATTCATGAAAAAAATATTGAAATCATTTTTCATGTGCCAGCCCAGATTTAATGGTAGATACCATGAAAATGTAATCCATTTATATAAAAAGTATGTAATGTTAATGACCTTAATGACAATAGCTGTAAGTTACAATGCGCAAGATTTATAGTGATAATTCAGTTATATATTTCTAATGTAAGATTTTCTTCCTTTTTCCTTCCTTTTCTCACATCTAACTGCAGTTAACATTGTGTCTGTGTAATCAGCTGTCAGCACAACAGAAACTTTAACCTACACAGTTGGTGATTAGGTATGACAAAAAAATCTTACCTTTGTCTTTTATCAAACCGGCCACACCTTTTCTTACTGCTTTTGTCACTTATGTTTCACTGCTTCTCTCACTACTGCCGCATCATTCTTCCTTCTATCCAGACATACCTGATAACCACTTTATGATGCGGTATACTTATTTCCAAGGGCTATTTGAAATGTAAGTATACTCCTATTGCTCATCAGTTTGTACAGGCAATGGAAAGGGGCCTTTACAATCAAAGTAAAACCTAAAAAGCATTACTTTAAGCATTTAAGCACTATTTTAGAAAACAGAACTCCATTAACATGAATTAAATCCTGACAAGTAATTGAGTAAAGGAAGACAAAATCTAACATAAAGCAGTAGACAGTTTACTTTAGATGAACTCTGTTAATCCATGCAGAAAGTCACAGTTATTAAGAACATTGCAATGCACAAGAGCTGATAATCAAAGCAGACATTTAATGAGCAGAACATCTGAAGCAGAGTTACATTTACTTCAACAACAGCTCACCTGGACAAAAACTGACGATGCAAAGACTTTATGCACAAGAGCTCACAATTAATATCATGCAAGACATTCAAAAAAGATCCTAGTCATATGGATGAGAACTAACAATCTATGGACTATTCTTCTTGCCCATGAATAATTTTTTTTGCCCTCTCAGTTAATGCTGAAAGACGCTGATAAGTGATATAAACTTTGGAGTTTACCAAGTAATGGACTTTAATTTTTCTGTTCAATTAGAAACTGCATTTTCAGGTAAACTAGGCAGATAAAAAGATACTTAATTAGGTAGAATTAGGTAGACACTAGATATGTTTTTAAAATCAACCCATTAAAGAGCCTTGAATGTCAGAACTGAAACCATACAAATAGTTAACAATATGCTAGATCCTACATGATTTATAATTTCACCATTAAAATTGGTTAAGCCCAATATTTGACTCGCCTGATAACTGACTTGATTTGATGAAAGATCATTTGAGTGACACACTGAGTAACTGCTACCCTGGGGCACGCAATGTCATTTCTTAAGTGGTGGAAGACTATGCCAATAACCATATTAGTGTTTCACATGAATTCCGGATTAGTGTTGGTTAAACTGATTGGTATTGGTATTTCTAATATCATATAAAGCAGTTATCAGAACGACTCTTATTAATTTAAATCTTTATGGTACTGAGCTATCCTTCTGAAAGACAGGATGTAAATATATAGTCTAATATATAGTCTATAAGTATAATAGATACTTTTGGTCAACAGCCTGTCCCAGACGTCTAAATTACATTATGTGGCTTCTAGAATGATGCGGATAGAACACATAAACCCAGTGCATTAGAAAAATAAGCAAGCTCTGCTGTACACTGCTGTGCTTTGTTAATATGGAAATATTTATTTCCTAGAGGGAAAAAAAAGAATCTTTGTAAATGTCATGCAGTTTTAGAAAACTTGGCAAATGTAAAAATTGAAAAAATAGTATCCAAAAGTAAACATATGCTGAAAGTCATACTAGCCACTGCAACGGTTTACTTTAGATTGAATGAAAAAAAAAAAGAGAAATACAACCCAGTGGACCAGCTTACTGAGCTTTAGAACTCCCAAACCAGTTGAGTTGCTATGCATATGTTTCTTATATGAAGAGGAAAAAGAAGTTAAGATACAACAACAAACTCTGTAGCTCAGGCTAACGAGGTAGACCAGGAACCCTGAACAGGCATCTGGGAGTGCATTTGGAGGTGCTAGGAGTGACTGACATATATGATCAGATTTCATAAGCTGAAATAAACTACATTACTAATACTTTTTACTAAAAAAGAACAGCATTACCATATCTTGTTGTTAGTTCCACATCTCATTCCAGATTTTTTGTAGAGTCTTACTGAGATATAGATCTCATTTGTATTAAGGACATTTTAATTTTCTGCAGGCTAAAAAGTTGTCTTGTGAAAAATTCAAAAGTGCGGTGGTTCAGTGGTTAGTACTACTGCTTCATAGCGCTGGGGCTTGGGTTCAATTTCACCCTGGAATCCATCTACATGGAGTTTGTATATTCTTGCATGGGGCTCTGGTTTCCTCCCAAAAACATACTATATAGGTGTTTGTGTGACTGAATAGAAATTAGATTGTAAACTCCATGGGCCAAGGACTGAAGTAAGTAATAAAGCTCTGTGTAATATATCAGTGTTATCAGGGCCGGTTTTAGCTATGGGCGATGTGGGTGAAAGTCTATTTGAGGGGCGCTGTCGCCTACATTGCCCATAGCTAACCTCACCTCCTCCAGAGTTCCAATGATGCACCTCCTCTAAGCACTTCTCCACAATGAGGTAAGTGGAATGCGATGGTGCTCCTTGGCTGCTTCGAGTCTTCTCGGCTCTATTTGCTGTGGATTCGGCAGCTGCCGGCAAAACTTGAAGCATCTAAGGAGCGCCGTCACATTTCACTTACCTCATTGTGGAGAAGCGCTTAGAGGAGGTGCAACGCTGGAGGAGGTCAAGGGGCGGTTCACCCAGGGCGTCAATAGGGCCAGAACCACCCCTGAGCGTTATACAAATACACATTAACTCTAAGTAACACAAAATGAATAATATGTTTGTGCGAACATAGCCTAATAACTGCATGTTGTGTAATGAATGTAAAAACAATTGTTCCAATTTATACTACTATATAATAGCAACAAAATCAGTGACTAAACTGCTACAGAATAATAATAATACTCTTTCTCATAATTAATGAATATTCCCAGCATGTAGTCATTAATCTAGAAAGAGTTATGGTTGCATTTTGCCTTAAAGCAGATTCATGATTATATAATGTCACTTCACTAAACTTATAAATGAAGAAATTCACTACAATGCGCCAGCTGACTGACTCCATTCAGAAATCACTTTGCAGTGTTGTGGGAATATGCTAACTGGTGAATAGGTTCAAATGTCTGCAGTGAGAGAACTGATACAGAATGGGGGATTCATGTAGTCATGAGAATTTAATTTTTAATAAATAAATCCTCAGGTTCTCTTTGCTTACGCTATCTGCAGTGACACTTTAATGATCAAATAAATATATATTTGTTTTGCACACATTCTAACAACCTTGATGAGATCTGAGTGTAAATATATATTTTCAGCGTTACAAATTCATGTATGTTCTTGCAGTACTAATGTTACAAAGTCTGAAATATATAAAGATAATACATTGGGATCGCTGTTTTTGGCAGATTCAGTTCTAAGCAGTTTTTTTCTACCAGTGCAAATGCAAGTGTATTATGTGTTTTATTGATTTTCTGTCATTGTGTTATTATAACTAGCATACAGCAGATGCTTATCTACTAATCACGTCCTACTGTTTATCACAATTCTTTCTTAGTAAAGAAATCCAAGAGTGTTTGTAAAGAACTTCCCCAGAATACTGAGCAAGGCCTAATAAACCAAGACAAAGCAAACAAAAGACTAACATAATGTAGGCTTCTCTAAAATGACTAGAGAGGGAATATAAATACACGTTTAACTTACTTTTGTAAGAAAAACATAACTTTTGTTTTAAAAAGAAATGGTTCTGTGTTTCCAGCATTTGAAAAATCCTTTCATATAAGCAAAGCCATATTTACTAGTGGCTTGACTAGGAATTCATTTGTTTGAATTAAATAATGTCCTTAGAGTGTCAGTGATAATATTTTCCCTGGGAATACTGACTTGGTGATGTAATAGTTATGAATTGTTGAAGGTGAGTGTGTATTCCTCCCTCTTGTTACATATATGTAATAGCTGTGAATTCCTGCTTCCTGCTATGGGAAGGCCAGAACCACAGGGGCTGGTACACCATCATAAGGAATGGTACCATCAATAGCCATCTACATCATTATGTCTATGTCTGGCGGATTAGTGGCAGCATCAGTAGCAATCTACATCATTACATATGCATCCATCTGATTGCATGTATGTATGGCTGACCTAATATTGCGCAGCAGCTACAGACACATTTCCAGTTATTTATTTTGTCTTCATAACTTGACTAGTTCCCAGCTTTGGTGCCAGATTATTGGACTCTTTTGGTTTTTCTGGGTGTGTTTTCTGTTGATTTTCTGTGTTCCTGTCCTCGACCTGTTTGCTGCCTTTTGCCTGACTTCCGTCTCCCATAACCTCTGCTCTTATTTCTCACCTACTCTAGCCTGCCACCTGTCCTGACCTTAGCTCCATTTTTGACTATGAGTATTGTCTCTGCTTTGATTCTATGTGGTCCCCTGTACAACCAACTATCCTATGGGCCCCGAACTGGGGGTCTTTCTGCGGAAGCAAGGACAAAATCAGGGAAAACAGGAGGCAAGGAGACAAAAAAAACAAGAAAACATCTAGCAGAAAATTCAGATTACAGAGCAAAGATTACCAGAAACAGCGAGACATTGATGATAGGGACACAGAGCAGAAATTCACAGAAGCAGGAAGGAGAACACAGAACCTGGCAGAAAATCAGCAGAGGACATGCAGAACTAATCCAAGACACAAGCAGGAGACATAGGAGAAAGCAGAGTGATGATCAAGCTCTGCACAAATGTAGCTCTTGATATTTAAATCTTCTGGCATAATTCATAGTTGTGATAGGTGGTGGGGAATGGCCAGTTCACTGGTAGCAGCAACCCAACATGACTGGGATTTTTAGCTGCGTCTTATAACGGTACCGCTGCACCAACTTGCATTTCCAAGTATTCCCAGTGAATCCTGAAACTATTTTAACAGTACCTTTCAGTGGTATCCCACTATTTACAATAGCAACTGTAAAATTGGGGGGTATGATCACTTCCTGCATAAGATGTAAAATAACTTTCATTAAAACTATTTCTATTCACCCTGTTCACAGGATGCATAGATTATATGATGGGTGTGGGGGTCTAAGTTCCTATAATTTGAGTTTGGAGCCCTTTACCTCTTATAACTCACTTTTCCTCTCTTTTCCATTCATTTAGGATTAAGTGGCATAAATTTACTCTGTTTAGACCACACTGTAAGAGTGAATGAAATCATTTCCTTAATGCATTTAAACAGACTGGCTCATTTAAATACCAATAAGCTACCAAATCTATACATTATTGTACATGTCAGGAAACAGGTTGTGCAGCCGTGATTAATTAGCAACAGTATTTTCTCAGAAATAGGCATACAGTAGTAAGAGGAAAGAAGCAAGGCAAAATAGGTGAAAAAAATATATATTTCTTTGAAACATATGGCTGAAGTTAAAAGGTTTAAAAATTCATCAAACATATTCTTGTTGCCATATTGGATGCTCTTCTAAATTGCCATTATGGTTCTAAATCTAATCAAATATTTACCTTTGGGAAATAAATTACACATCCACATAGACAATAGATTGTTTTCATTAGCAACTTCTGTCAGGGCTTAATTGGCTTGAACACAGAGATGCAACTACATTTCAAGGCAATAGAGTTTAAATTGTAGAATGCACAAATAATTAGATGACCTTTTCAAAATCATTTTCAGTGCAAAATATCTGACCTTATCAGATTATCTAGCTGAACTTTCAGCATACAATTGATTGCAAAATTATCACACCTTGTAGACAAGTACACATGATGCCATAAACTATTTCCATGTGCTTGAGTGAAAGCCATTTAAATTTGATTGCTTAGTTTGCATGGATGATACAAAACTCTGGTGTACTTGAACACTCTGATCATTTATTTTGTTTGATAGGAATGATAATTGAATCTATCGGCAGAGTGATGAAATGCTGTTCAGCTCCTCGACCTTTCTAAAGCTGTTAAAATGTTTACTTAAGATTTCTTGAAATATTTTATTTGTATGATTTTCAAAATAACAGACAAATCTATTTCATTTAGCCTAGTAATAAAAACTAATTAACACCGCAACCTTATTGTGAAGCATAAAACAAGATTATATTGGAATCATTTTTACTGTAGCAGCCTTCTGCCATCTGAACAATAAGATAAACATTATAAGCTAAAGAAAACATCTGCTTGAGATGTGCTTCACTGACATAAAATTGACTGTTTGCTATTGTGTTATTAAACTGATATGGTTTTAAAAAAGTGCAATTCAAAGTACAATTACTTTAAGGATTGCAAAAGATTTATCAAAGTTTACTGATCTGTTTTAGGTAGTGAATAAACTTTGATCCATCTTAGAGTTAGGTATTTGTAATTGTCACCGATACATCCAAATCTGGTAATGAGGTAAAATGAAAATTGGAATTAATGCAACACAAAAACAATTTGTTCATTTAAGCAGTCTTAAAGTTATTTTCTATTTTTCTCTTTTTGTCTTTAGTTTTATATAGCACCATCTGTAGGTTACAGCAAAGATTACTTCCCAATATCCCATTGTTTGAGTGTTTTGGGAATAGTAATTGTAATGACCCAGAAATGGGCATTACAAAGATTTTGTAACATCTACCCTGTGGGTCCAGTGTAATTACTTAGAGGACTGGCTGGAGAAAGAGATAATCAAAAAGGAGAAGCTAGATCCCTGGTGCCTTGTCAATCCCAATGCCCACAAGAGAGCCGTGAATAGGAAGTTTATTGAGTCAGTGAAAGCCACATGGTGGTTTGTGAGTCTCTGGGGAGTTGTGTTACAAGAGATTCTGGGGGTCATTGGACTTTGAGCATTATTTTGGGCTAAGAGCATTTCAAGTTTATTGGTTTAGTTGTGATGAAACTGGACTTTGCGTTTTCAAGAAGAACATGCGCAGGAGATGTGAATGGACGTTATGGACTCTTGAAGGAGTGTTAAAGGGGTAAATAACCATTATTTTCTTTTTGAAATAACTCTGGGGAATTTAAAATTTTATGCTTAGAACGTTATCCTGCACGTAAAAGCTGTTTATTGGATGCTCTAAAAGTAATATGATTGTTTAATATTGCTTTAGTAGTAAAAATTTTGTTTCAATGTTTAATTAATGACTTTATCCAGCAAGAATGTCACTGGTAAGGGGGTATTGTAATGTGTGTATACTGATATGACAATGGTTACATTTGGGTAACTTGAGCAAATACACTGAAGTTCCTAATTAACCTTTTTCCACCTAGTCTCACATATAGTCCTATGGTAGATGACAAGGTACACATGGTAAGGGTAGTATTTGCATGTCTTTTATTGCTAAGGGGTACTGAATTTTGGGGTCCAATAGGAACTAATAGGGTTCCGCTCAGCCTAGCACCCTGTGTGAAGTGATGCAGCTTACATGCGGTGGGTACTATGGGTTCCACCCTGGCTTAGTATTTTCTATTCGGAAATGGTACACCCTTGGTTGTGTCACGGCACTTACTTGTCGGGTCTTCCGGCGCTCGCGTCTGGCTTCCTCTCTGTCGCGGGTACTGGATGGCGGACGTGCATCGCGGCTCCGGCCGCAGGACTGATGACTCGCGGCGTACTTGCGGGGTGATGTGTTGGACACGCTGTTGGTGCGTTGGCTCCTTGCGTGCAATCTTCCCGCCTCCTGCCTATATAACGCTGCTTCCCTGACGTGTATAATACCTCTGTGGTTACATGTGGCTGACTTCTTTGTTCCTGTTTCCTGGCTTGACCTTTTGGCTTTGTACCCTGACTTCATTTGTTCCTGTTTCCAGGCTTTGTACCCTGACTACATTTGACCTCCGCCTGGCTTGACCTTTTGGCTTTGTACCCTGACTACGTTTGACCTCTGCCTGGCTTGACCTTTTGGCTTGTTATTTGACTACTCTTCGTATCCAAAAGAGGACAGCTATCCTGAGGACCGCGACCTGGGTATTCCCTGCAGCGAAGCCCACATCCCCTTGAGGGGGTCAATGGTGAAGACCAGGGTCTATCTTAGACTCCGCGCCCTAGGTATAGTTTGTGCCAAGTCCCTGTGGGTACATACTACCGTAGCCTCCTTCTCCACGCAGATTACACCTGCCTGTTCATTACAGGTTGGGAATTATGTGACATACAATTTTGCTCTGTGCAGTGTTGTAGTAGTAAACACCTAGACTTTCTTTAAAGTCTGGGAGTATGTAATTACCCAGAAATGGGCATTACAAAGGTTTTGTAACATCTACCCTGTGGGTCCAGTGTAATTACCTTTTTTAGAGGTTATCACTTCAGAAAAAAAGAGATTAACACACATGGCAGAAAAGAAAGTTATGGATATGATTTATCTTTATGTAAATGTATGTAGTGACACTTGCTGGAGGATCAAGGTATTTTTGAAAAAGAAAATGTATGCTTGTTTATGTAATGTGATTCCTGTATCAAAATATGTGCTTCTGGGAAAGGTTATAGAAAGAAACTGTAACAGGAAATAGAGGGTTCAGAGTTGGAGAGCCAGAAAGAATCCACCATGTGAGAATTTACAATTCTGCACCTCTCTGAGGTGTCAGGCCTCTGGCCTGGGCCCAGAATTCCTGGAGGGATTACCTGTCTGCAAATTGCACAATGGACATATTAACATGAGGACTCTTTGGATTTAAGATATTTTGCACCCATGGGATGTAGATATGTTTTGTTTGCCATTATACTGAAGTTACAAGTAAAGTTTGAAAACCATTTCCTCTGTCTGATGGAGTTTATTCCCTGCATTACACCAATAAGGGATCACAGCATGTAACATCTTAAAGGACAAGTAACATCTAAAGCAGGTATTATCTCTCACTACTTTATTATTTTATTTTTCACATTTTTACTATTTTTAATTTTTATTGCTAATAACCCTGCGGTTTGCTGGAGCTCTTTGGGTAGCACTGGGACAAGTTCAATCCCATAGGTCATTAGCCCGGCTCGTCTTTGTTGGTTATTACAGTAACAATAATCCATTTGGATTATGGCAATTATTTCTACATAATATTTCTATAAGTGTTATCTTTAAAGTTGAATTCTTGATTTGTATAACTTTGTGTTTGTTTCTCCTCTTTGCTGGCTGCAACCATCTTTTATCTTTTAAGTAAACAAACTTCCACTCCATTGTTTTATGTGTAACTTTAAACACTACTTATTCAGGAATTTCAAACACAGTATAAACAACTATTATGCCAATTCAGACTCATTTTTTTATGCATTCATATCCATTGTTTATAGGTAGTATTGGAAAAACTACTAACAGAATAACTTGCACAGGATTTAAAAGCACTGCAATGTATCAGTGTGTTACAGGCGCAAAGCAAGCAGCCACGGGTACCTTTCCCTATTTAGGATCTAGGGACTCTCATAAATATTAGTTACTTCGTTTATATAAATGACATTCTGTGTCTGCAGAAACCAGGGTGTTTTTTGAGGTTGTGAATGTGTTTAGAATTCTGTAACTTTCAAAAACAATACAGTATCCCTACATATCTGAAGATGCTTAGGAAATATGGATTTTCTTAATTTATGGTTATTTTGTTTTTAAATAATTTCTGCTTTGACTCTGTAGTTTTTAAAGCAAATTGTAGAAACTGCATATAGGATTGTGTCCAGAATACCACATCCATAACCATAGGTGTGCGCATGGGGTGTGCTTGATGTACCTAGGCAAACCCTAATGCGTTTAGCAACATCATCACATGATGACATTTGGGTTTGATGTCATCATGACGCATGTCATGTGATGATATTCTGCATGAAGTCACCACATATGTGCGTCATGTGGTGACACACAGAGTGATCTCTGCACGCAGGCACCCCTATATAAAGGGACCTGCACGAGCTACTGTCCATAACAACATATCTGGTGTGCTTGGCTAGCTGAAGGTTTGTATTTTAAGAAAATATAAGCCTTTTGTCTTTATGTAAGAAAATGGAAATGGTAGTATTCCATTTCCATATACTCTTCATGTATTTAGAGCCTTTTAACAATATGTTATCCTAAGGATGTACACCATCTAGTGGAGTAAAGTAATAATTACTATAAGGATGTAATACATATTTGTTATAGGAGGAGTGTTCGCCAGAGTGTATATAATTTAGTGTCCAGGAAGTTGGAGTTCTTTGGTTCTAGGGCCTCCACTGAGCTGGGTGGAGGATCCCTGTAGGCAGCTGAAGGTAGCTGGGCCCATGTGCCAGACCCTTCAAATGAGTTACCCCTCTACCAGAAAGGGTGTTATTCCTACTAGGATCACAGCAAGCAGTCTCAAATGGAGAAAGGGCCTTAGGGAAGAGCCCTATAAGTCTGGAGGTTCCAGGACACCCTGGGGTGGAAAAGACATAGGCATTGTCGGATGTCAGAACAGCAAGTGAACCCTACATTATGTCAAGAGGTAAGAATGCCCGCATTAAGGTATTGAGAGTTGTTCCTGGATGCCTGTTGTACTCAAGGGAGCATAACTATTCACTGAAGTGTTATGTGGATGTGTATCTAATAAGTGTATTACTTCAAATTAAGTGATGCGTGAAGTCCTTATTATGTGCATATGTAAATCAACTGTTCCTATTAATTAGAACCATCACTGGCGCCTTTTATTTAAAGTATTAAGGTACCGCCACTACTTCTAATGTAAGAGGAGCCTATGTTCCGGAGATGCCTGAGTGAGCTATGGGTAATCCTGACAAGTGGATGTATGTAAATGCCCAGTGAGTTTAAAATAGCATTATAAGAAGTTATTTTGTTCAAAATGTGCCCATTGACTATAGATCTAAGGTTCATTTTTGAATGTACCCTTAATGTACTCTCCTTACACTGAGAATACTGTGACCTTTGAAATACTCATACATACTGGTTATTATTCTGTTCAGTACATATTGTTAGGAGATTACCATTATATAGTAAAGTTTATTTTTTTAAAACAAATAGTTTGCATTCAAAAATCTGTATCCACAGCATCAAGCCTGGAACATCTATATAACTAAAAGTGTGAGAGACATTTGATATTTAAAGGGTTGTTCTGCCCTTTTCTTAAAATCTACAGACAGGCACTTGAGCATCAGAAAATTTTTAGCTACAATTTTCCTTGCTCCTCAGATCTTTTATTCAAGGTCCTAGTTTCTTTCTTAAGAGAAATTCACAAATAAGTCCTAGCAATTAGGCACTAAGAAAAAAAATCATGTAACAACCAGGGATACAGTATTTAGGAGCCCAGTTTGATAAACATCTGGGGCTAGTTTATTTACTACAGAAAAAATTCTAAAAATCCAGAAAATGCTGAATTTTTTTGCTGTGAAACTGTAGCATCATACTGCATTGCAAACCATAATACATCGTCAGTTTCTGCCACCCAACATATGGTCACCACAACTCTTGTAGCATAGATGGACACCATTATGAATCTGTACATACTTCTTGAGACATAGACAGAGGCCATTACAATTCTGTAAAAACCTCTTGTGCCATACAGGGACACCATGAGTCTTTATACTACCAACTGTTGTCCTTCTCGAGATAACCCTACATTTACATTAAAGCAGTATTTAGGATAGGAGGTAACTACAGAAACCTCACCAATACTTCAATGACTCCATTGAAGAAATGGTTGCATGCGGATGGTAAAAATGTAGAAAACATTACACATAGGTGCAATGCAGCACAGCAAGCTGAGACTTCTTCTCAAATTAGCTACTATGCCAAGAATAGTGAGCAAAACTGTGGGTCATGTCCTTCGGAATCTATAGTGGAAATATCAGCACCAACTTGCGGTAGTTAAAAATTGGGAGCCCCTTAGACATCCCAACCCAATTATTGCTAACCTTACTATGACAAGAAGGTCCACCTTCTAGTATCCCTTACAGGATCCTCATGATCCCCTAGTATCACGGGCTGCGTCATTGAATTAGTGGACCCTCTTACTACTGTGGAAGTTGGCACAGGTTTATCTGAGGTGCAGAGTCTAAGGAGCCTCTGGTCTTCATCTTTAACCCCCGCAAGGGGGTACTGGGCTTTGCGGCGAGAGACATCCAGGTTGCGGCCCTCAGACTCACCCTCCGCAGGTGGTAGCTGGAACAGGGAAAAGAAGTGCAGGCGTAGAATACTGGAACAGACTCAGGAATGCAGGTACAGGAAATTGGGACTGGAATAGGCTTAGTTAGACAGGTACAGGATACTGGGACTGGTGCTGGGACTGGTGCTGGGACAGACACAGGGAATAAACTTTAATATAATGCAGGCAAACACTCAGAACAAGTAGGGACCTAAACACACAATACTCAGGCAAGGAACTGCCTGAGAAGCCGGCTTTTAAACTCCCCGCAGGTGCAGGGGAGGGACCGTTGCTTAGCAATGACACCTATCATTCAAAAGTGTGATGGCAGCCACCCGCGCACAGAGCACTTCCCCATGCCAGCGGCATGTGGGTCAGATATGTAACACCCTAGGAGTGTTTCAAGTAAGCCTCAGACCATGGGTATTTTAACACTCAGTAATCAATGCCCCTTGGTTAAATTACTTAGTATTACACCTAGTTACCCATAAGTTACAAACCTATTGCTCAGTTTCACTGCACTTACATGCTTTGATAATTAAATAGATAGGAACATATTTGCTCCCAGCTGTTAGCTGATGCTTTCTTTTTTGCTCTCATTGCTGCCAGTGACCACAAAGTAAATGATATAAGAAATCATACATGTTATTGATACCAGGTGTAAAGAGAGCAGGTGTAAAGTAGTTGTTTCTGGCACTGTAGTCTGCATAAGCAGCAGCTTGTAAGTGGTCACTGGAATTACAATGTTATATTCCAGTGCTGATTACATTTTTTTCAGCTGAACTATGAACAGTGTTACAAATATCCGAATAATTTGTTTTTCACATATACCTAGATTAAATGTTGAGTTTCTTCAGATTATAACGAGGCATGGATAATGGCTACTGGGATAGACTGACAGAATTTGGCCTGTAATCAGTGCTATGCATTAAATACTAGGAATTAATATAATATGTCAATTCAACTAAAACCTAATAGCTAACCAAACATATTTAGCATTTTCACTCAAACAGATTATAAATATTTCCATGCATTGCAAATGGCATTATTGCCTTAGAGGGGAGAAAGCTTATTACTAAAGATTATAAACAAGCATCTTAACAGCTGCAGTAATTATAGATTCATGCCAGAGTCTATGGTTAATATGTTTAAATTTAAATAGCAAATAAAAGAAGAGAAACATAAGAAATGTGTAATTCTAACACAGTATAATCTTAGAACACCCCTCTAGATTATTAACCTTTTCCAGGAACATCTGCACAACATAGTATTTTTTACCAATTCATTATCTTCCCTTCTTGTCTCTGTCATCCTCACAGCTACCTGCTCGATAGGCAGATGAGTGTCTTATCAAAAGCAGCAGATGGTAGAGCAGTTTGTTTTAATTCTCAGAAATAAACTTGGCAAAGGCTTCTATGAATTTTGTTAATTTCTTGCTGAGGATGGAAACATGAAGTATTTTCACATTATTTATAGGAAAGCATAAAAAAAAAAAATATCATTTTAGTTTGTTAATGATGTGAAACTACAAGAAGATGACATTGACAGTGACAGGGGATCCTGTGGTAAAAAAACAAAGCAGAATATGCAGAAACATGCACAATTGTGAATTATTACAATAGCTGTGAAATAAAGGGGGGAATTCACCATTCAGCGAAGTGAGCTCCGAAGCCTTCGGCTCACTTCGCAAATGGTATTATGCGCAAGCTGATGTCCTGGTGAATTCCCCCCAAAAGTGTATAGAAGGTTAAGAACAGTTTGCAACAAAGAAAATGTAGTGGTACGGTCAAAGTATGTAGACACCCCTTCTAGTGAATGGGTTAGGCCATTCAAGCCACAACCATTGCTTACTGCTGGTGGCATTAGACTATTTCACAAGGAGATTAATGGATTGGATTTCCTTGGCCTAGCAGCTATGCACAAGCCTGATATCAACATGTGTCCATCATGACTTCATAACTTCACTTTGCTATGGCTACTGTGGGTGAGTTTGTGACTATAGGAAACTGCAACTGTTTGACTGACTACATTTTACAATGTGTCGAAAATGGTTTATGGTCATTTGCTTTATTGCCAAGGAAATGTGTATTTTAATGAATATACAGAAGTGAATTCATGTCAGTCTGACCACATTGATGCAAGGGACTCAAATTCACTTTGCCTTTTTAAGTTCACTCTTTGATGAGTCATCCTCTCAGTATTCAAAATATATGATTTCAATTATTTCTATGAAAATGTAGTTAATAAATATTCATGGAGTGCTCAAGCTAGCCCAAGAAAGAGAAAGACAACACAAAGCAATAAACTAAAAAAAAAACAAAACAGAAATTCAATGTAAAAAATTATATATTTTTACAATTACTTCATAGTAATAACTGCCATGTAAACATAACTATAATTTCCATTTTTTGGTGTTACTGGTCCTTTAATGTCAAACCCAGGCATCTCATTGCAATGTAAGGGTGCGCATCCAAGTCACTGTTTATCAGAATCATTCCATGTTGGATCATTAATGATTCCATCCTGTACATGAATACATCACTTTCAAATATGTGCTCCTGATAACTGTCATCCTTAGACAATGGGTTTTCACTACCACCATGACTTTTTTGATAGCAGATAGATAAGATTTAATAAAAGCACAATGCTTTCATTTAAATGACCCTCCTTTTTATTCTGTGCCAGGGAATGTGGTATACCTTTGCACTCATCCCTTCCTTATCAGTGGTCTGCACACAGCACACAATATCACCCATGATTTAGAGCTGTTTACATGGCAAAGAGAAATGCATAGCTTAAGTAAAGAAGATAAGAACACACAAATAAATCATAATAATAAATACAAATTATAAACACTCTCTTATTTATGAGCAAACAACAAGCAGCAAAAATACTGAATACGTAATTTTATGATATAAAAATATAAGAATATGCTTAAAAATGTCAGTTTTGAACATAGTTGAATGCAATAGAGCAGTGATGCCCATCCTTTTTTGGAATAGGGCCTATATAAATTTGTGACATGCGTGCCATGGGCCACTTCAAAGTTGCCACTTCTAAAAACCGCAACAAATTTTAAAGTTACAACTGCAAAAAATTTTCATAGTAGAGTTGTGACTGTGACAATATTTGTCATTATAAAGACAATAACAGTCTTTTGCAACTGTCTTTAGCTGGTGAATTCACACTTACATGCACCAATTCAGACTTTGGAATTTGGGCCACAGGCTGAATAGCACCGCATCGTGGACCACATGTGGCCCGCGGGCCGTAGATTGGGCATCACTGCAATAGAGCATTTATATCAATAAATGGTTCAATGTTCCTCATCGAATAATAGGGAAGGAAATTTCTTTTTCTTAGAATATAAATTCAAGCATGGTGAAGGGAAAAGGGATGGGTGTATCTTTGCACAGATCTGCTAAATGTACAATTACCTCAAATATTTGTTCTATGTTGAATAACTGTAAGTGAAATTGAATGGGAAAGATGCACTCATTTTGCTTTAAACTCATTGTAGTGCAGTTAGATTGAATCACAGTGGGTTTTTTTTATTTCCTGGTGTAAATGGCCCTTTAATGATAATGGGAAAGGAGGAAGTAGGACCAGGTTTAGGTGGAAAAATCATCAGTTCTGTTTTAGCAAGATATAAATTGAGACAACGCTGGCCATCCAAGAGAAGATAGCCAGGAGACAGAGATTTGAGTCTTTGATTTCAGGTATGAACACAGGGGTGGATAAATAAATTTGAGTGGTATCTGCCTACAGGTGGTATTTAAGAGAGAGGTATTAAAGATAGAGTTTACAGAGAGAATATGAGAGGACTGAGCCTTGAGGCACCACCACACTGAGTGGAATAGGAGAAATTGTGTCATTAATATGGGAAACACAAAAGGAGTGACCGGAAAGGTAAGAAGCAAAGGTAAGAAGCAAGCCAAGATGCAGCTTGATTACAGCCACCAAGAATAAACCTGAATAAGAAGGGAATGATCAACATGATTTAATGAGATGATAGATCCAGGAGGATAAGAATGTGAAAGTATCCCTTGGCTTTGGAAATCTGGAGATCATTTGCACACTTATACATAACCAGAACAGGTGGAATTTTACAGCCCAAAGGATTTGGAATTTAATTACTAACTGTTTGGGTGAAGTAAGATTAGATGTCAGAACTTATTGCAAAATATTACAGAGTCACAACAGACCCTCTAGCACAGACCTGGGCAAGGGGCAGCCCGCCTCCTGTCTCTGACCGGCCCACCCGACACCTTACAAGATGTCACGAGCAGCGCTTGTAGCTGCCGCGCTGCTCATGAACTGCCGGCCCTGACTGCCGGCTAGCTAGGGAGATGCGCATCTCCCTAGCTAGCCGGCAGTTCATGAGCAGCGCAGCAGCTACAAGCGCTGCTTGTGACACAAGGAGGGAGTCCTGTTTGATTCCCTCTGTGGTCTGAGTTGGGCTCATGTGACCCGATCGGTCACATGAGCCAATCGGAGACCGGGAGTACACATCATCAGTACTCCTGATCTGACTTCCTCACTTCAGCTGAACAGTGGCAGCTGGCAGCATGCCTTCTGGTAAGTGTCTCATTGGGCTTCCAAATGCCCCC
>WMED01000140.1:11223-43316 GCA_019650415.1 Pipa parva
CTGCTCGGGTTTCTCCTGTTCCCTGTATCACTGATCAGCGATGCAGGAACTAATAGGAATCATCTCTCACAGGGAAAATATCACTGCTTCCAATCAAGATGCTTTTAATGTGGATTACTGCTGCGCTGCACATTGACCCCCGGCTACAGACAGGTTGAAGAGCCTGGAGTAACAACTGGAGTTGGGGTGCCAGAGCAGTTTATAATATTAGGGGGATATTTATAAACATGGTAAAAGTTTGCTCGTGGTATATCACTTTCGATATACCTTTAAGTAGGTCGAAAATAGTTTAGCGATATTGATATTTATCAAGCTCCTTCTGGTCTTTTTTATTGCTGAAAAATGTTCACCTGGTTGAAGGAGATAAAAAGCCATTATTCACTATGGAGATGGTTTAGTCCCTAACGAAAAAATCAGTGATATCGATATCGATGGAAAAAGAGCTCCACTGAAAGTAATATGTAAAGTGAAGTGGTATTAACGCATCAGTGTTTATCGATATTGATCTTTTCCAATATCGATACATTTTATTTGGCGCTATATAAATTGAGGGAAATCGAAAATGCCAGAAAATTTTTAAAAAATGTCGATAACATGGTGAAAAGCGGACAAATGGATTGAATTGCAGCGAAAAGGTTGAAATTATTTTTTATAAACTTCCTCCTAAGGTGCGATTCTTACAACATAGTTTTTACATAACACCAGGTTGTATTTTTCAGGGAAGCACAGCGTTTGTTTAATAACATTTCACTTCTGTTTGTTTAATTGAGCAGGTTTTGACATTTGTAGAATTATTTGAAATCCACAAAAACAACATCTGAAGTTGAAGAGAAGGTATTTTGTGAAGCCAGTCAATGGGAAAGTCAGACTGAACTTTTAGGATGTTGTAGACCTGCTAGTGATGTAATGGGCCAGAGCAGGGGATGCCTGAGTACTTTTTTCAGCAACTGGACACACCAGGGCAAATATTCTCTGGCCCAGTGATAACTGGGCCAGAGATAACTTTATTGGTCAGGCTTCTGTGTCCTGACCAATAAAACTGATGGTCTACTGGGCAATGAGTAATGTAATTAGTCAACTTGCTGTGTAATTTCTCTGACTTTGACTGCTGCATTTCTTTGATTCTAGCATTGAGTGTATTGCTGCAGTTCTCTGGTTCCAGCATTCAGTGCGCTGCTGCAATTCTCTGATTACAGCATTCAATGCGCTGCTGCAATTCTCTGATTAAAGCATTGAGTGCACTGCTGCAGTTCTCTAAATTATTTGTGCCCTTCAAGAGCTTCAGCATTAAGCTTACTGTGTAGCCAGAGTTGTAACAGCAGACGTTGCCCAGCCCCTCTGCAGGGACCACTCGCAAGCCCACAGCATCTGCTCCTGGTGCACCCTGATCAATCAGCTTTTTTTGGCATGGGGGTGCAGGAATCTCTGCAGTGAAAGCTCCCCCCAAGTGCTGATCCTGTGTTGAGATCTGGAGGGAGGAGGTTATGCTACTGTGTGCAGCTTCATTAAGGGCAGCTTCATTAAGAGCAGCATTAGTATCCAGCTCTTATCTGTAACCTGCTTATGGATTGGACAGAATGATCCAGTTGCTCTGCAGGTTACAGATTTCTCCCTCCCTCTGTGTCTCTCTCTCTTTCACCTCCTTCCTTGTCACCATCTCTCACCTTCCTACTATCCCTCGTCCAACCACTTTCTTTTACTCTATGTCTCCTTTCTTCTTTCTTTCCCTCTTTCTCTTTACTTCCTGTCTTACCTCCTGTCTTCCTCCTGTTTGTTTGTTTATACTGTATATCTGTTGGAACTACTGGGTATACTGTATATCTGTTGGAAATACTGGGTATACTGTATATCTGTTGGAAATACTGGGTATACTGTATATCTGTTGGAACTGCTGGGTATACCGTATATCTGTTGGAACTGCTGGGTATACCGTATATCTGTTGGAAATGCTGGGTATACCGTATATCTGTTGGAAATACTGAGTATACTGTATATCTGTTGGAAATACTGGGTATACTGTATATCTGTTGGAACTGCTGGGTATACTGTATATATGTTGGAACTGCTGGGTATACTGTATATCTGTTGTAAATACTGGGTATACTGTATATCTGTTGGAACTACTGGGTATACTGTATATCTGTTGGAAATACTGGGTATACTGTATATCTGTTGGAACTGCTGGGTATACTGTATATCTGTTGGAAATACTGGGTATACTGTATATCTGTTGGAACTGCGGGGTATACTGTATATATGTTGGAAGTACTGGAGACAGATTACTGTTGCTGTATCTTGGGCATGCTGCAGGGCATTTTACATTGAAATCGGATGATGTCTTAGCCTAAGGCTATACTGTGCATTTTGCTTTACAGGGAGGGTAACTCTTACCTTGCAGAAATGTATATTATCTGTGATAAAAGACAGGTTTTCCAGCAATACTGAATGTAGGTAAAAGTAAATATATAATTATATAGTAAGGGTTAGGGATATAATTCTATATTAAAAAAGTATCAGATTCTCAGAAGAACCAGTTAGTTTGCTAAGAGATAGCAGCTAAGTGCAGGCATAAAACAGTATAAAATGCTGTAAGACTTGACTTTTGCTTCTTGACATACAATAAATAAATAGCCTGTCGAGAGCCACTATTCACATACCCGAAGCTCTGCCGTTGACCGCTTCATTTTCTGTCATTATAAGCAGCCCTGGATCCTTCATCTAGTATGGACACAGTATAGTGGGGTTAAACCCAGCATTTATATTAGGATTTTAGCCTCATTCCACTTAAAGGGTAATAACACCAGTTTCTATTAGGATTGACATGGCAATTACTCGTATATTGATTCTCTTTCTGATATTTGCAGCCAAATTGGGCTTCTAGGGCACTTCATGAAATATATTATCTGAAGTTCCAGAACACTTCTGCAGAGATATGGAACTCTATTACACTCTAGTACTGAAGGAGAACAGTGTTCCGTAATGCTGTGGGGGGCACCCTTGTAGCTGGTGGCCCTATGCAATTGCCCAGTTTGCCCCCCTAAGCCTGGACCTGATCTAAGCTGCTAATGTCTGTAGAGAGATTTGGCACACACACTCTTCTGTAGCACAACATATTTGTGGCTGAATCACTTGCTAATATTTGTGTAGGCAGAAATATCACTGATCTTTCATTTGGCGCCTGTTATTATCATATTTGGGATTTTTTTACAGTATATGTTGTTTTTACGTCACTAAAGTTATTTTTCAGCAGCGTGAGAGTGTGTAATTTTTTTAAAATTTTTTTTAGTTTTCTACATTGTTTCTCCCAAACTGACTATTAGTAACAGGTGAATGTTTTTATGTAGTAAATTCTTTAGCATGCAAATGTGACATGAATCAACACAGAAAGCAATAAACACAACATTCCAGGTACTCTTTATTTACCTTGTTTATAAATGGTATTCACCAACAAAAATAAACGGATATTTTTTTATTGTGTTTGCTTACCTGCTTTCCTACTGCAGCCATCTTTCATTTCTTGATAAATAAAAGTCATTCAGGGGGTTTTTCACTAAAGTCCAAATTGTTGAGTATAGGTGCGAATTCGCCAGATAAAGACAGTTGCAATAGACTGTTACTGTCACAGTCGCAACTTTATTATGGGAAAATTGTAGCAGATTTACTATGGGAATCTGCTGTTTGCGAATTCGTTAGTCGAATTCGCACCTTAGTGAATAACCCCCTCAGTCTCTGTTTGAAACTTTTCCCATTGAGAAGAATTGTGTTACTGGTCCTTTAATGGTTTAGGATACTGCCCCTTCTGAGGCTCCGTAATAGCATGGGGGACTCCACATTGTTTGGGGCACTCCATATTCACCCCCAGTACTGTTTCAAGTAATCTCTTTGTCCCATTTGTTAACAATGTAACTATATTCATTTTAGGCTATCTGTTTCTGGACAATTGTATACAATCAAGTCAACCAATGAAAATAAAGCATTCATACTGGCAAGATAACAATGTTGTTTGTGTGCCTCTATTGACACCAAACACTAATGAATTCCCCATGTTGAAGAGGTAAATAAATATAGTTCACCTGTCTGTAGAGAAACCCATGATGTCTGCAGTATTCTGCAGAAATGATTCAAAATTATCCCTGTTGCATGCTGATTATTTTAGCTTTTTTTCCACCCAAACAATCAAAACTCTCTCTAACTTACAGGTTCCAATTAGTCAGAGATGAACCACTGAGACACACTGCTTAACTTATTTTGGGATCAAATGAAATTAATTTGATAGAGGAATCCAACTTTTTATTTATCCTATTTCGCCTCAGGTCCTAAATTTGGGAACCAGAGCATACTGAACATGTAAAGTGTCTACTGGTGAGAAATGCATGGATCTGCAAAGGCTAAAGTCATAAAACCTTCTTACTGCTACACCACCGGGCTAAAAGCAGTGAGCGATATATCAGTACAATATCAGCTATTCTGGAATATCACTGACATCACCCATAGATTCATGGGGAAATTAAAAGGTTAATGAATGGATTCCATTTTGATGTAATAAGGAGAAGTAAGGTTTTATGGAGAACTGTTCTGACTGCGGAAGTTGCAGTCTCTGTTGCATGGACTCAACCCCAGTGAGGCAGGATCTATGATGCGTGAAGATAAATTACTATATCTAACATTTTGGAGGAGATTTTAAACAAGTGGAAAGATACAAAATAGCACAAACACCCCATCACGTGTATCCTAACTAATGCAAGGAGTATTTTTAAACAAAATGGAAGTAATAATTAGAGAGGGAAAATAGGATATGGTGGGCATAAAGGAGACCTAGTAAAAATTACAGAGGTGCAAACTATAAACTGAAATATAAAGTGCAGGATAATTAGGGTAGGTGGGATGACGGGGGTGGTCTGTATAATAATGTCTTGTTAGCTTATACCTTAAGGAACAAATATTTATAAGGGAAGTGAGAAAGTTGGGCCCATGTGGGTTACAAATGCATAGGTACTGAACTGGTACTGAACTGGTACTGAACTGGTACTGAACTGGTATTAATGAGGTACTGAACTGGTACTGAACTGGTACTGAACTGGTACTGAACTGGTACTGAACTGGTATTAATGAGGTACTGAACTGGTACTGAACTGGTACTGAACTGGTATTAATGAGGTACTGAACTGGTATTAATGAGGTACTGAACTGGTATTAATGAGGTACTGAAAAAAGTGCTTCCCAAAATGGCAGCATAATACTAAGATATTTGATTAACTGTTTTTAATAACTTGGCCAATTGAACATGATGGGGTTTGTTGATTTATTATGAAACATCCAAACAAGAGAACATTTATGCACCATGGCTCACAACATGATTTTATTTTTTGTTGTTATAATATCTAACTAGTAACTAAGGAAATCTTCTAAATATTAAGACTTGTGTCACAAAGGCATTTTGAAACCAGCATCAAAACAAAGGCAGTAGCGGCAAAATGCACTGTGACTTTTTCAATAAAATTGCTCAGAGGCATTTGTCATGGTTCGTCATGGTCATTTTGTCATGGGAGGAGTAGCCATTTTATAGAACATTCTATGTTTTATATACAGTATGTTCTGAGGTCAGCTTTGACAATGCCCACACTGGGAGAGCTTCATCTTGAACACAAGCACAGAAGCTATGCAGGAAGGTCTTACAAAGTTGTTTATGTAACAATGCTGCTGGTTTATAATATACAGTCAGAGAAATAAAAGAAATAGTGGCTGTATAAGGGTAGCTATCTGTAAGACTGTATTCAGTCAGTTGGAACCAGACAGAGATATATGAATGTACAGGTGTGTATAATTTTATTTATAAAGCGCCACAAGTTTACATAGCACTGTACAATTCAGCAGTACAAATATAATACAGACATGGAAAAAGTGTGTCACACAATATAAGTATAATATCACAAGGATTCTTCACTTTAAGCTCCGGTTGTGGTTGACACAAGAAGTTGAGGTCCCTGCCCTGTAGAGCTTACAATCTAAATGGGAGGAAGACTTACATACACAGATAGAAGGGGAATAAGAGCTGTAACAATGTGCTGAAACACGGGTCAATAAATACATACACTGAGCATAAATAACTAGTTAAGGATAAAATATATACATAAAATATTAAGATATTACAAACAATGAATCAAAACTTGTAGAAGCGAAACCAGAATGGCTTAGAGAGCAACTGAAGAACTTAAGTAGAGCAAAATACATCAGCCAAAAGAAATCAAGCATGTTATTAAAGAATAAATCAGGGGTGTACAAGTCCTCTTTCTAATCTGTTAGAACAAAGGATAGACAATAAAGGAAAGGCAACACTATTAAATCATTATTCTGTGCTTACAACAGAAAAACAAAAGGAAATAACTTGTGCAACTCTGGTAATATTAGACTGGTGTAATGCTGATGCGTTACCTAAAGGAGATCAGCCAGTCTGACATCAGTACCGTGGAAAGTATATGAAGGGATATTAATAGAGGAAGATCAGAGTTTCATTCAAACCAATTGATCACAGAGAGCTAGCATGATTCATTGCAGCTTCCAACCACACCTATTGAGGAAATAAGTGGTAAAATGGATCTGGATGTTGTTAAAGCTATTATAGCACTCCTTCTAAAAAACTGGCCTGTAATTGGCTTATAGACTACTAGTAGCTGTAGTATGGAGAGTTCCACAGGGCTTAGTGCTGGAGCCAGCTCTCTCTTTTTCTTCTTTTTATTAATGATAGTGAGTCTTCAAAGCAAGGTATGTAAAGTATATTTTCAGGTGGTGTTAAACTTTATTGGGGCAACTGGGAAACTCTGGGGATTGTAAGTTAATGAGCTCAAGAGAGAACTGCGTCGATCCATTGGCTAAAAAAAGTCCTTGCCAAAATAAATGCTAGATATAACCCTCTCCTGAAACAATTAGTGGTGACTTTTAAAATCTGCAATAACATTACTGAGTTGTATATTTACATATAAGGACACAGAGTAAGGACACAACCACAAAGACCCTTATCATTGTCCACTGTACCCTTAATACAATTCAAGCATACAGTTATACTGTATATTTATAGCAATGCGTTGCTCCATAAAGAAAGACAATGACACGGCACTGAAACACTCATGTTCTACTATAAACAGACTGATTGATATACAGTTCACTGGTGTGAGGACCCATGCATGTTTATTAGGTATTTGCATTTGTCTGTTGTACTTATGTATTGTCTGTCAAAATCAAAACAGAATTATTTTATGGCACAAAGTGGATATTAAGAACACATCTTCCAACATCCTCTCTCAACCACTTGCCAAGAGTTATAATTCAGAAGCTGCAGTGCTACAAAATGAATATCCCTGCCATAGACCAAACAGTTTAAATGTACTGCTTAGCCTATTCCAAGTAAAGGAACAGAAAGGGGAGACATAGTGGTTGGAATGATTCTCCATGGTTCACTAATAGTCAAAAGTAGTTTAGTCTGGAACAGCTGCATTCATTGTTAGCAGACCTTCCAATCTCACACCCACTGATGTTGGTTATACGATGACATAAGGCTGTGCAGTTTTTTTTTTCTTGCCAAATGTTTATTGTGAAGCTTAATCAGTGAGCACATGATTCAGCTGTTACAAGATCATATAAAAATACATTTAGTGTATGTATAGTATAAAACAATTCCTTGTTTCTCAGTGTCCAGCCTTGGGATATCTGTGCCTCTATGATCCTATATCTCCATATTAATTCTAGTTAAGGGTGAACAAATACTGTACATGGATTAGTATGGGTCTTATACTAGTATACTGGATGTACTTAAAGAGATAACTTCACCATCATTCCATTTTAAAAATCATTATTTTCTTTCTTATACATCTGTTAGGAGCACTGAACTGTTGTCACTGTTAAAGATATATTAAGTTTTTACTCCCCCGTAGGAAGTCTAGATGCTGCTGTTAAACTGTTGCCCTATTTGTTATATACTGTTTATATACACCATACTTCCATGACTAGATCCTATATGTAAGCAGGTAACCAATACCATTAAGCATAGCTAACCTGGAAATGTTCTATTTTAATGTGCATATAAACTGGTATTTATTGGTTGTTATAGTGTTTCATATACAATGAAAAAGTACTGAATACTGAATATGCTATAATTTTGCCAACAGAGAAGACATCACTTGGGCTTTACTTGGAGACGAACAACATAAACTGAAAGATATCTGAATTGGTTTGTTGAAACAGTGGGCTGGATCATGGTCTAAGTTTCAAGTACCTTTTAAAACAGCTCTGAACCAACAAGACATGGACTCCACTAGACCACACTGAAGGTGGCCAGTGGTATTTGCTACCAAAAGTTTTAGGAGATCCTTTAAATCTTATAAGTTGCAATGTGGAACCCTTTGGATGCCAGTTCACTGGTTGTCTTTCTTGGATAACTTTTGGCAGGTACTAGCCACTACATACTAGAAAAACCCAACAAGATCTGCCATTTTGGAGAAGCTCTAAACCAGTTGGAGCCAACACAAGCCCTTGTAAATGTCCTTCAGATCTGACCACCTGCCCATTTTCACTGCTTCCAACACATCAGTTTCAAGACGGGGCTGTTCCCATGCTGCTTAGTATAACCCACCCCTTGACAGGTGACGGTATGATGAAATAACAGGTTTTTACTATAGTCTTATCAAATTATTATTAGTTATTGTAAGACACTTGCAATAACATAAACAATGAAGTTTCACACATAAACATGTATCTGATGCATTTAACAGTCAGATAGTGATCCTTTGAGATCTTTAATGTAATTCTTATTTATTAAAAGAATAGTGACACAAAACAATTTAAATGTCTCAAATGCATTTATAGTTACTATATCAGTGATGGCTAACCTATGACACGCGTGTCAGAGGTTACACGCTGAGACGTTTCTGCTGACACACGTCTTGGCATCATTTGTGCCACACTCTAATAGTTGGAGAGTTGCCCCGCCTTCAAAAAATGATTGATTTTTCTTGAAGTGACACACCACCAAGTTATGTTTGTATTTTTGATAAATTTTGACACACCGAACTCAAAAGGTTGGCCATCACTGTACTATATACTGTATTCAATCTGTACTTCCAAATATATATTATATTACAGTGTTTCCCAAAGTTTTTTTTTCGTGGCCCGGTTATTTTTGTGCTTATCCTTCGTGACCCGGCACGAAGGATAAGCACAAAAATAATGGGGTCACAAGAGCGCCGCTCATGAATATTCATGAGCGATGCCATGCGCTAAGGTAAGGGACTTCACACACGGCACCGCTCATGAATATTCATGAGCGGTGCTCGTGACCCGGCATTTAATTTTGGCGACCCGGCATTTGGGAAACACTGTTATATTATATTTAGCTATGTAGCTTTAAACATGGGACATTTGGGGAAACTTCCAGACTATGATTTATCTAAAGCACCATAGAAAAACAATGGGACTGGGTGAGGTCTGTTTAACAACATGGCTGCTATCATTTAAGGTAAAAACAGAAAAGTAATAATCATGAATTTAATTTCAAAGATAACATTTTTTACAAGTGATACATTTGAATAATTGCCATGCCAAGCCAAATGAGATTTTTTTTTTACATCTTTTGTTACCGGTCCTTTAATACCAATAGCTTGAATTGACATATCTCTATGTCAATCTGTTGTGTCCTTTAACAGAAGTTGTGGGTCTGTGAAAACTCTGGTAAAGCTCTTTATAAATATTTAATAACCAAATAAATGTGTGCATTGATCTGCAATGTCTAGCTCTTTAAATGTCACACCACTTACAATCATTTTCCACTAACATGAAAATACATCTCTTGTTTTTACAACATGTAAATCTGAATTTCCTATCTATGCAATAACTTAACACTAGCTGAGTCACTCCAGCGATCATATTTCTCTACTATGAAACAGACAAAACAAAGGTATGTCATTATCTGCATTTCCTCCAACATTCCGTGGAGATCTGAAGCATGGTTTCCTAACCAGTGAGTGCTACAAGGTACCCTAGACGTAAATAGGTCACAGTTAGTGGGAGCTTTTGTCTTTGTTGAGTTTAGTAAAGAAACCTGATTCCTCTGCTTTGAGTCATATTTTTATTTTCTTTAAGAACAATGGGTTTGGGTCATTTTTAAAATCAAAGAGTAACTGAAAAGCAGAAGAGGGGGCCTATAGGAATCAAGGCTGATAAACAAGGATTGAAACTACAGATTCATTCACAACAGTATATCCTTCACAATTTGAGGCTTTGAGATAGACTGACAAACTAAGAGTGCACTAGAATAAATGAGAAATACAAATTAGAACTAAAGCAGAGGTTCCACACACCATCCTACCCCTATTATCATCAAGGTTTATAATACAAGCATTTAGACACTGAAGTTAATGTTGATAGCTGTGAACTCTTTAAAATAATGTATACTGATAATACAGTTACATATTACTGATAATTATCTCTCATACTGTGCTTCCCCAAAAAGAGGACAGGGTCTTATATTCATTTTTGCTCCTAAAGACTCACTAGCATAATGCGCTGTGCATAATACACTAGTGTGAACCTAGCCTTAGAACAGACAAACAGAAATAGGCCAGGGTGTGAAATAAGATAAGCGAGCCTCTGATCAAGCTTCTGATTAATTCATTTTATAGTTGCAGGTTCCTGACTCTGACAACTATTAAAATTAATACAATTATTACTTGAATTATTTTATAATTCAAAGCCATGAATAAGCGCCGAGCGCAAATGCGTAGGCACTATTATGTTGATTGTTTTTAAGCATTTTTAAGCCAGCCCATGTGGTGAAATAAAGATAAAGTTTTATTGGATACACGGAGTGCCGGAAATCTCTATTTTTCACGATTGAATCCTGTCTGACTTCTTCCTGAGCACCCGGACAAGCTACACTGCTAAGGGGATCGTAGCGGCAGGCAACTGAGAAGGTAAACCCCTCTCTTATTTTTTGTTAATCACTATACACAGAAAGCTAAGAATGAAAACAAATAATATTTCCAAGCCAGGCAGATAAGGTGTATGGTTGGAAGGAATTGTCAACACCACGTGGTTGCTGCATGCATTTGTTCATGTGCAGCAACTGCTTAAAAATGGCAGCAGTTTGACGCAGAGCAGCATTGATATACAGTTATATAGTTGCTGAGCGTTTCCTGTTTAGTAAACCAGCATTTACTCCAAGGGGAAGGCTTTTATAGCTATTGTTTTTAAATGTTTACTCCACATGTGGCAAACCACATGGTGTTTTTTAGGTGGAACAAGAAATACTGTGGAGTGGAGAAGGTACATTTAAGCATTTTCCTTGGGCTTTCTGAATATGCCCTATACTGCAATTCTTGAGAGTAAAGTCAGTCCTGAAGAAAAGGAAAATACTTAGTTCATAATCACATGTTATTAAGATAGTTTGATTTCGTGCTTCACAATTTCTACAAAAAACAACAAACCTTAATGTAGTGGTTGTATGATATAGATGGAGGGTGCGCTGAAAGCGATTGTTGTACCGGAAATTAAAAATATGTAAATATTGTTGTAAACAATTTTTTAAAAAAACAATATTACGCTAGATCTCTTTTATTTTATTTTTAATTTCCGGTACAACAATCGCTTTCAGCGCACCCTCCATCATACGATCATCTTCATCTTTCAGTACTTTGGGGCAATTGAGCAGATTTGCCATGGAGGATAGCCTGCAGAAAGCATTAACACAAACCAACACCCTTCTTTGGATCTTAAGGTTACACAGTTTCCTTTTGGGACTTTATCTGGACTTTTAAATTATCGTTTTACTTGATATTTTATCATTTATTGTGTTTTATCATTGTTTTTTATATATATACACATTTAGGCGCTAGACTAAATTTAGTTTTTATTTTTGTCTTAATGTAGTGGTACTGGTGTTTCACAAATCTGAACTGGTTGAATGATTAGGTTTCCTCATATTTTATGCAGCACAAATATAACAGAATTGAAAGACTTGGCAGATACAGTAGTTTATTGTTGGTAATTTGTTTTATACATTTTTATAAACATCATTATTTACATGGGATTTATCACGTAAAACAAACTGCCTGTGGAGATAAAAGGAATGGTTGAATGATGGTTTTGTTCATGCCAACACCTCAGTAACTATGTGAAGCCAAATCTCTTTCTGCCTCACCAGATCACATTACAGCTGCTCACAAATGTACGTCAATAAAATAACTCAAGTCACTAATGACTTTAATTTAATTTCCCAATTGCTTCCAGTTTCCAGGCACCAGTCAAATATCTTAGTCGTATAAACAGGAGATCTCTTCCCATCTGCAACCAGCTCCAGAAAGGTACGAGCTTAGAGCCTGCAGGTAAAAACAAAACTAAATACAGTCAGACAGAAATATATATATATATATATATATATATATATATATATATATGACAGGACAGTGTAGCCTAAAGCTTGCATTATCTACCCGTCCGTGGTAACAGCTCAGAATAAAATATACCCATAATCCCCAAACCTGTAAGGAATGGTCTGTTACATATTGTGTAATGCACTCTACAGCAGAAATATTCATATAATCTGTAGCTGGACTATCCATGAATAAAGCCAACTCAGTAACTTTATTCTTCAAAAAATGCATTTTTCTACTTTTCAAAGTGGAAAAAATAACATTTATAACTGAGCTGATGTATTACTCTAGCTGTCAGTGAAATAATGCATTGTCACAAAGACCATTCCAGAACTACAACTCCCATATTTATAAACTGGTAACATCACATAAAGAACTCATTAAAAACCCAATTTAATAGTATATAGAAGCTTAAATGATTTTATGTTATTTTCATTCACGCAGTATATGGTCATGCAATTATTAAAAAAAGAAATATTTTATTGCCCCTGCTTCATCCAGGCTACCCTATCTCTCCCATAATGTTAATGAAATCGGAATTGCTGCAAGTATAATCAGCAGGAACCTGAGCCTTTCTAACAAAGATTTTATTTAAAGGTCCAGTAACACCAAGAAAAGAAAATAATCCCATTTGGATTGTCATGGCAATATTCCTACATAGCACTATTAGAAATGCTATATTTTAAGATAGGGCCACACTGGCTGTTTTGTAGCTGAGCTGTTTTTAATTTGGCTCATTAATGTTTATGGTGCAAAACAAACTCGTTTGTGTGGCTTAATCCCAAGAAACCAATGGATACTATTGTTCCAGTGCAGCTACAAAACAGCCAGTGTTGCCTTGGCCTGAATTCCTGATTTGTATTATTTTGAGTTTGCTGTTTTTCCTTATGGTTGCAATCATTTTTTTTTAACAGTTTAGTATATTAATGCTGCCTAGTCCAATTGTGTCTTATAGATCTTTAGATACATATTCATGAAGTGTCCCAAAAATCCAAATTTGGCTAAAAAAAAAATGCAACAAATTGGCTCAAATCAGCAACGAGAAAAAACAATAAAAATGAGAAATTCAGCTCCAAACATGACATTTTTACAAGTACTGCATAGGAATACCTGCCATGCTAGTCTAAATAACAATTTTATTTATCTGAGTTCGTTCAAATCTGGTCATGTCCAATTCTTGCTCGGATTATGAGACTATACCTAGAATACCGGTCATAAATTGGAGTAGTCAGTTAGTCACTTTTATTTACTTGGAAACCTACTAATATACATAAAACCCCACAAAAACGTTTAGCTATAAATAAAATCTTTTTATTTCCACGACAGTAATCTAAGAAGTGACAGAAGAAACAGCTTTGGTGATCGGAAATATTAAGATGACAGTTTTTTTTCCTGGTGCTGCATTGCCCTTCACAAAGACATGACACTGAGTTCTCCAACATCCCTTTCATTATAAAGATAAAGTTTTCTGCTTCAAATATAATTGCATGGCTATTGATAAACTAATTAACATTATCTCCTTAGAGCATCCTAGTATGCATTACATCCATTCATTTACCTGAAGTACTGCCAGCAACCTCTTCCACTTCTGTCACCAGGCATTGCACCATAACAATATATTACCAAGGGCATTTTATTATAGTAAAGCCCCTGGTGACAGAAGTGGAAGCACTTGCCAGTTATACTTTAGATAAGTGAAACAGAACTGATTTTTTTTGTCCATGTTTACTGACATAATTACACAAGATTATTTGTTCCAGAGAACTTGGAGTCAAGCACTGCCTGAATCAGGAGTCTTAGGGGCTTATTCTCTAAAGTCTGAATTCTCACTGTCGAATTCTCACACAGCAGATTCCCATAGAAAATCCGTGACTGTGACAATTCTCCCATTTTAAAGTCACAACTGCGACAATTTTAAAAGTTGCACCTGCGACAATATTTCCATAGTAGAGTCTCGACTGTGGCAACATTCTCATTGTAAAGATGCGACTGCGACCGTAGCAGTTTATTGCTGCTGTCTTTAGCTGGTGAATTCACACGTTTAGGCAACAATTAGGACTTTAGAGAATAACCCCCATAGTGTAAGGTCATACTGGGTGAGGCCAGAAGGCTTCATGTACTACATAGAGTAAAACCATTAAACATTTTTATCCCTAAACAGTTTAATGGTAGCTCTGCATATCCTCTGTCTACATAATTATCTCTAAGGGCAAAAACGTGAGAAGAACTCAATACTGAAAAAAATAAATGGTGTAATTAAATGTAAAGGACAAACTTATGTTGGTGTATTTATGGTCAACGGTATCAGTTTACCTTTATGGTTTGGACTATAGGAGGAATTACCAAGGGAAAAGTAAATCATGAAGGTGTCAGACAAGTCACAACCAATGATAATACTATCTCAATCTTTATCACAACCTTGCTTAGCTTTGTTCTTCTGTCGGTTTTCATGTCAAATCTGTTTTGTTTTTTTTGAAAGTATGTTTTTATTTTAGAAGATAAATTACAGAGTTTGTATGCATGTTATACAGACATCTGGATCTCTCCTTTAGGTTTTACATAATGAACAATAAAACAATCATTTTGCCTTAAATGCTTCTGTGTGGGTTGTCTTTTCTGTCTCCTTGCGTGTTTGTCGTGGTTTGGGGTTGGTGTCATGGGTTAGGTTTCGTTTTGGTCTTTTAGTCACCCTTGTTCTATTTTTTCCCCATTAATCTATCTCTATTCTCTTGGTTTGGGATTGTTCCCCCAGGCTTCTTTCAGTCTAAGTCACCTCTGTGGTGGTTGTGTGTTTTGTTGTTGGCGTTTTTCGTATCTCAGCTTTGGGAGGTTGACCTCATTGTTTGATGTCATGTTTTGGTGTGTTGTAGAGTTTTGGAAGTGTCTATGGGTACCACGTTGCTGATACCTGTTGTTCTCTTTCCGGGCTTTGTGCTACTAAATTGTCAAATCTGTTTTTATTTACACAAGATTCTATTTTTCCCAACTCCAAAATGTTGTATTTTTTTCTCTTTGCATTCATTAGCTTTTTCTATGGCTCCTACTATTTTTTTAAACAGTTAATTCACTTAATCTTCTGTTAAAAAGAGGAAGCTTTCACATTATTTCCTTGTTTTAAAATCCAGCATTGCTTTGTAATGCAAAATATTGTGGACTGTGGGAAGAGAATATCAGATAAAAAGAAAACACACCAGTTCACCAGCTACACATTTAGAGTGACCTAGTATTTTTATGTCACAGAATGTTATATCTGTAATTCACATTTCTTAATACTGGATGATAGCGCCCCTGTGTGGATGAATAAAGCAAAGGAAAAAAGAAAAGTCTAGAAAACTCTGCAGATCAGGGGATTGAGTCTATGTAAGGACCTAAATGTAGTTATGACATACGGTAAGTCCTGGCATTTGCCTAAGGTAGGAGCAGAGGGACATGCGCTGCTAAAATGCAGTTCCGATTCAGAGGGATCAATTTAAAAGTAAATCTAAGCGTGGTATGTTAGTTAAAGGGTATGTAAAGGCAGTTATAAACCATGGGTTAAATGTGTATAAACTATTAGTTTTAACCCTTTAAGTATATGGTAGGCATTATATTTAACTTAAATTACTCTGACTTACTCATTTTCACTTCACTCATGGCATCCCTGGAAGCACAGGACATAGTCACGACCCATCCACCTCCCTACTTTCCCCAGATCGTCTCATGGCAGATACAATGGGAGTGAAAGGGACTGTGCATGCCCAGAGCTATCTACCCACTCAGCTATTACTATAATTAATAACTTACGTTAAAGAACAATAATACCAAAAACTGAAGCTTTCTTAAATGCATTTATCATTTCTTTATATATATTCAATCTGTGCTTCCAAGAATTATAAATTGTTGTCTATAAAATGTGATATTTATCTATTAAAAATTGGGTTTTTGGGCACAATTCCTGAACAAGCGTTATCTAAAGCACCATAGAAAACATTGGGACTGGATTATGTCTGTTTAACAACATGGCTGTTATTACATAAAGATAAATTAAAGGTTAAAGGTAATAAAGGTCAACAAATCCAAGTTGCTCAGAAAATGGAATTCACGTTGATTTTTTTTTTTTTTTTAATTTGCTTAAATTTCAAACCAACTTCAGCACTGTGCCTTTAACTTACCTTCAATTTCTGTCCAGTTGACTGCAACCTCTGCAACTGGTATGTTTAGGCACTGGGCTATATACAACAGCTCCACATCAAATGCCCTGCATAAACAGGTGGTGCAATAAAGTACGTGATCAACTTCATAGCAGTAATCATTAAAAATGAAATGTTCACATAGTTACAAGGAAGAGACAATAAGGGGGCAGGGAGTACTAGCAGTCATCATAGGAATAACAGAATAGGAGATGACAAATGCAAAATACTAGTAGGGAGCAACAGACAATGAAGGACAGATGGGTAGAAACAGCAGGTGCACAAACGAGCAAGGTGCAATGTACTAAATAGGATAATGTATAGAGGGTACAGGTCAGGTGAAAAGAGCCAGCTTAGTAAGTGCAAACAGGGGTCAATGAGCAACAGAGAAGGACAACAGAAGGGTATTTGGTAATATGAGTGGTCAGAATATTAAGCAATAGGTTTGAAGTAACAAGAACTGTACAAACAAAATCTAGAAGCTGAAGATGGAAATGACATGAAATAAACATACATAATATATATATATATACACACATAATAAAATGTTTCACTTTCTGCTTCATTCTACACATAATGTTTTAACTAGATACATTTATTAATGACTGTACATGAGATTTACCATATTGCTTCCTATACTAGCATAGTGCATTCTCATCAACAGACTAAAACATACAGCATTACATTGGCTATACTCAACAACATTCTCAGAACTCAGTCCATCACGTACAAAAGAGTGGTCTTGTTTTAGTCAGGGAGAAAAGCCATTCAACTCATTTACGGATTTAAAAATTCCCCGATAAAATCTCCCCTTAGTTTAAAGCCAGTGGCACTGAACTAACTGTGCAGCAAGACGCATATGTAGAGGTAACCAGCACATGTACTGACTTCCAGGTGTAACAATCCCAACACTAACTCCAAAATAATAAAATTCAGAGGTACCATTAAAACTATTTACAATAAATCTAAAAACAAAGCACAAAGTTATAACTGGGAATATTAATTTATATTTAAAGAGATTTTGTACTCACCATTAAATCTTTTCTCTCCAGGGTGACACAGAACCATGGGATAAAGCTGCCTCCAAGTGGGAGACAGCTTTGCCCCATGGTTCAGTGTCCACCAGGAGACGTAAGAGAAAATATAGATTGCACTCACAATCGCACACAAGACTGTGCTTGAATTGCATAACATTAGCTGCAATTGGGATGGGTGATACTTTGGAGACAGCCCACAGTGAAACTGGTCTTTACTGGACCTGCACACTCAGAAACATAAGGATCATAGGAAGGAAAGTGAGTGGGAACTGTGTACGGGTCTGGCTGCTGGAAAAGCACTATGTATTACAAAAGACAACCTTGTGAACAGTTGTTAATGCAATATAGTATATTATTTTAAATACAATAGAATATACAATGTTATGATTTTTTTCTTCTTCTTTGTCTGCAGATTTATTGTATGAACACCTTTGATTTTTATTGTTTGGAGTTAAAGTGCTAAACCCTTGAAGATGACAGTAATGAGCACAGTAGTCGCTGGTTGCACACTGGCGATTCTAAGTTGTGACGAGGTATAGCTGGGTAGGACACTGGCTCGTGCTTGGTTTTATTGTATTGACATATTACAGACTTTCTTCTTTTTTTAATATAGCAGAAGTTTATCATGTGTTAGTCATTAAATTTCTCCTTGGTTTGCATTTAAAGTGGCCTGGCCCCCAGGAACCTAAGTGCTTTTGCATTGCTGCAGCTTTGCAGAGAAAGGTTTCCGAAATCAAACAGACTTCTTGCCAAATGATACAGAATGATAATCACAGGTCTGAAGCCATGCGGGGAGCCAAAACAATAAGTACTATCACAAAAATGCAGACATTTACATTTTTAGGGGGTCCACCATGGATATGTGTAAGTACCACCCTCGTGGTTTAACACATACGAGTATCGCTGTCTACTACTGGAAGTTATTTCAGGGAAAGTCGGTAACTTCTGAGACTTATTTCTAAAAAGTTGTGACAAAGCTTAAGTGTGACCCTGGCCTTATTAAGCAACAACAGTTTGTAAGAAACCTTCTGAGGAAAATCAAACCTGCAATAAACATTTGGTTTATATGTTAGTATATTTTATATGCCTAGTTTAATGTATGGCCAGTACTGTGGATCAATGCGTTTGGGGAGATATGCTAATTAAAAGAGCATTTTTCCTGGAGTTACACATCCAATAACTTCCCAAAAATATGCTGACCTACAAACGCATTATCTAAAAAATCTAGATAAGGTTTCAAATAGATCAAAATAAATTATCCAAAATTATTTTAACAGCTGCTAACCAAAAAATATGAATAAACTTAGAATGTAACAGATGTAATAAAATCTGGGTACTACATGTAGGCAATTTGCAGACTTTGGGAAAAATTCAGCATTACAGACAGCAATGTTTAAAGTCCCAAATCAACTGCAGGAGCCAGAGTCAGGGCTAATATTTACACATGCTCACACTGAACTAATCCTGGTGATTGGTAACGTTAACAAACTTTAAATAAATGTAAAAATCTTCCAGGGGCAGGCAAGGAGGCAAGGGGTAAAGTTACTGCTATAGATCATCAGTGTTCTTACTTGTTTAGATAATAGTTGTCCGTTTAAATTTAAAATTGTTTGAAATTAAAATTTTTCCCTTGTGCAGAAAATTTCCTCATCAGTAGTTTCCAATTTTGTTTAAATAAAAACTTCCAGAAAAAGAAAATAAAAAGTCTAACACTAACAAAAACCACAGGTGTTTTTGTTATCCAGTAGTATATATTGTTACAGCAATATGGATTGACTTTCAATAAAAATGCCCTGATGAACAAAATATTATAGCACTATTATATAATGCTCCTAAATCTACAGGCACTTATAAAACAGGATATAAATGTTCACAGTCATGTTACATTTATACTGGTACGAATGACTTTGCATGGAGCAAGTTATAGTATATTATGAACTGACATTGCAAACTACCCTATGTTTAGGCATAGCATAACAGCCTGGAGTCTGGAAGACCAAATATTTGATAAATCAGTTAAAACCATATACTATATGTTATGTAATATGACATGTGCTCCCTTTGGTAAAGGTTGGAGAATTAGTGTGACTGAGCAAAAGTTAAAAGGGGTTATCCAGATGATACACAAGGGCTTTTGTGGGGAGAAGGATTAAAAAATATTTAGTAAATCACAAAGTCACAAAACAATATTTGTTTTCATTATAAGCCTCAAGGGACAACGCCTTTCTGCAAGAATGTCTAAATTTAGCTACAAAAGTTAATCGGGTGCAAGGGGATCTTAGAAGATTAATAAAAGAGCCATTAATAAAATTGTCCCCAGTTCAGTGTAAAGAATAAGCTTTTTGATGGCTGCATCTGGCTCTTTGACAGTAATGAGCGGTGCTCACATGCAAACACCGCTTGTTACAGTCTGCTGGCCAGTCACGGGCAAGCGCCGTAGAGACAAAATTCTCTCAGCACTTTGGCTAGCAATCCAGAGCCGTTGAAGTCACCGCACTTCTGGGTCGCTAGCCAATCCGGAGCCGCTGACGTCACCGTGCTTCCTGGTTGCTAGCCAATCCGGAGTCGCTGACATCACCGGCTCCAGATTAAAAAGGGCTGAGCAGAGCCGCACTATATGGCTCTCTCAGCCGAAAAGGTTGAAGACCCCTGATCCATTTATTGTGTGTAACTGGTCCTCATGCTACTTGCTAAAAAGAAAACAATAAGTCCAAAGTGAAGCTTTTAATAAGAGAAGTTTTAGTTGAGCAGTTTTCCTTTCTTTTAAAGGAAGTAAAATGCTCCCAGGTTACCTCCCAGAACATATATGGTGCTTTTTTTGCTGAAATTATAACAGCTGATATCCAGGGTACATGCATATAAAATATTCAGTGGCTCAGTATGGGACTCTGCATATAAATCTGCTGTTTTACATATCAGGAGGACACAAGTCCTGCAGATGTTTTTGGGGTGATTTGGGATGACCTACAATGTGAGCCCTAGTGATTCTAACTATAAGGCCTGGGGCCAACTCTTCAGGAGTCTCTGTGCTTTACCCAGCAGTGAACAACTGCTTTGCTTTGGCAAAGGACTGTAATCAATTAACATACAAATAAAATGTTCTAACTTCTGGGGTACAAGGTATTGTGCTATGATTTGGTTCACAACTGGCCTGATAGCATTAAACCAACAGTTAATAAATCTCTGTGCAGCCTGGTCAATCAGTCATGCAAATACTGTGGTATGGAAGGGCTGATTTTTGGCTATATTGTGTCATATGAGGTTAAGTGGACACTCACCATCGGTCTATGTGAAGAGCTGAAAAAGTGCGTAGTGCAGCTTCTCTTGTCAACAACTTGAATCCACACTGTGTGTCTTTCACACCTCGAACACAAAGGAACCAAACAAGGAAGTGGAATCCGTACATAAGGAATGTTCTGAACACTGATCTCTGAGAAACAAATATCCATACTGGAATAAATACGTTTGTGTGGTTCCTGAAGCACAATGAGAATTTACCAGAACAGTGGCGTTATACTATGTGATAAAAGGATCTCAGTAATAAACAATAAAGCAGGGTTTAAATCTCCCAAAGATGTTCATGTAACCCATCTATGTTATATCTGGTGAAGGAATATAGGATGGAATGTGGAGGAGTATTCAGAATTTAAGTGGTTCCTTTTTACTACCGATATAGATGTACATTTGCTTAAAAGATGCCAATGTCAAAGAAGCATGTATTTATAGGATTGGAGAGACATGCATTATTCAGCCATAATATTGCATAAGGCTGGGGTCACATTATTTGATTTTCAGCTGAGCTGGAAAAATAGTCTCCATTGTTTCCTGTGGGATAATCCACACAGGCTATTGTGTTTTACAGGATATGCAATAATGAGCCTAATTAAAAAATCTCAACTGAAAATCACCTAGTGTGACCCCAGCCTAAAGTACCACAGACCAAAATCAACAAGAATATGTCTCTTTACCTTTGCTATTGATTCTTGCTCCAGATGAGCTCGGGAGCCACAAGATATAGCCATATTTTCCTTGAAAGTAATAAAACAAAAATCATTCTAGTTGTGTGCCCATGAATGTGTTAACACAAAGTATTACTGGAGAAAAACAACATAGTTAGTTTCTGGCTTTGGCAGGTTTACATGAGAACTGAATATTCCATGCATGATCTGGTTTGCTTTATATTGCTCAGCATGTTATCTGGATCTCTTCTTCTTAGAAATATGTCACTTTACAAATAACAAGCCTTAGGACACATTCTTGTTTGTCTGATTTCTTAAAAGTTAGATTTGCTTCGGTTATCTAACTGTCTATGGTAAAAAGAAAATAAAGGCACCGTGCTATTAAAGATATTGTACAGTTCTTTTTTTTATTTTTGTAATTGTTGGAATTTTTATTTACAATGTAATATCATCAAAGGTCATTACAGGATATGCTTTCGTGCTTTCAGTGAAGACTCTTTTGTCAGTCATATGTTACAATTTGTTGTGAATGTGTATCCATGAGCTATGGATCCTCTGCCAGTTTGGCTCCTTCAGTAATTTGAACCTAGGATCTACCAGCGCAGAGGCTCTTACCCTGTGCTATTTTAGCTGCTGAGCTTTGAGACTGTCGGCAAGTGGTTTCCAGCTGCAGTGATGCTGCTCAAGCGCAAATTATCAACCAATTACTATATAAATTATATCACTTCCTACTGTCTATGCCCAAACTGGTTTCTGTTTAGTACAATCTATGGCAAAGCCCTGTTCCCTGTTGAAATTTCTCTGTAACCAACTTTGGCTTTGTTTTGACCACATCTTTTCTACTCCTCTGATTTTCTGACCCATTGGCTTTGTCTGACTATGTTGTGCCACTCTCCCTGGCTTCCTGAACTTTGGCCACGTTCTACAGATACGCACCACATCCTCTTTCCCTGACCTCTACTTGTTTTGTGTTTAATGTCTGTCCCGGTCTTGGCTGATCCAGTAATTGGGGAATATTTGGTGCCAGTTCTGTCTTGCAGAAAAAAGTCCAGGGCCTTAAAATTCTTTTGTTGAAAACCAGTGCAGTTCTGGTTTATGCCTAATTATTGGGCAGAAGTCTGGGTTTACTTAGTGTCCTAATATCTATCAGAAGCCTGACATCTACTTATTTTTTGTCTATAGTTATGCCTACTCCTAGGCAGAAGCAAAATAAAGTCAATTATTTAACAGTGGCAATGATACACACTTGCTTTTGAAAAATGTTTAATTAGGCTCTCGTTACATTTGTAATTTGACTGTAGAATATTTGCAAACCCAAGCAACTTCCAAACGAGATTACAGAAACAACTGCAAGGTGGACAATAAGGTAAGCTGTAAGGTCTACACAACATATGTTTTAATTATAATACTAAAGACTGTCTATCTGTATGAATTCTAATGGCACCAATTCAGAAATTCCGTTAGCTGCAACAAGGCCGAAAAGCATTATTTTTAAGTATGTCAAAATAACATAAAGACCAAAGAATGGAGTAACGGATATTTACCGGCCAGGGTTTCAGTTTCTCAAGTCCATCTTCCACATTTTTAATATCAGCAAACTTAGTAGCACCATCAGCATCAGCCATTAAAATGAGCTTTCCACGAGAGACCATTACTCCCTGCGAAGACCACAATTTAAAGCAGCAGTTAATTTGAAACAACACACATCAGTACTTTAGGCTTATGTTAATGACAGGTAAATGCGTTATTCACTAGGTAATATGAAAACATGCATAACTTATTAATGCTCGTTACAATAGTGTGTCGGTTATGTACATCAGCTCACAAAAGGTACAACACAAGTTGAATTAAACATTTCTGGAAAAGCAATTTTTTTAAATAACAAAGAAAATGTGTCCCACTCTTCAAGAAGAATTAGTACTTGTATTAGATTTTTCAACCTGAAAAACGCTGTTTCCTCACCCAATTATACCCAAATATCTAAACTAGAAGTCAAAGAAGGGGAAGGGACTGTGGCTAAATGGAAGAACAAAGGCATGAACAGTGCTTTTGTTTTCTGTTTTTTGGTTAATAAAGAATAATAAATACCAGCCATAAGAGCTTTAAAACAAACCACTGGAAAACACAAATGCTCCATGGAAAAAACAGCAATAAGTGAATACACAGACTCCTCTGTTGTGTATAGTCATGACATTTCACCTCCCCCCCCCTCCTGGCTACTGTAAGAGGACTTTATGACTGGGAGTGAAAGCAAAAGAAATAAGAAGGCTGACAGGAAGAGGAAATATGCAGCAGAAAAAAAAAATAAGAGGAAGAGGAAATAATCATGAATTCCTATTATAAATGAACAGATATGATGCCAATAACACCTTTTTAGAAACTATGAAAATTACTGCATCTGGAGTATCATTATATGTGCATAACCTGAAATTTTCTACAGACAAAAACAAGGTCTTGTCCTCTCTTGCTTGGATTACTGCAATGTTCTTCTATCTGGCCTTCCAGTTTCCTACCTCTCCCCGCTCCAATCTATTATAAACTCTGCTGCCAGAATTCTCTCTCTACAGAGAAGACGGCCCTTCTCCCGACCTCACTCTGCTCCCTGGCTTCCTGTAACTAAAAAAATCATTTACAGTGTTCTCCTTTTGACATTTAAGGCATTCCACTCTCTTGCCCCACCCTACATTTCCTTACTTTAATGTCTGTATGTTCCTTGGTGTCCACTACGTTCCTCTAAACGTAACCAGCTTTGCGTACCTCATACTACTACTGCCCTTTCTCGTCTTAAACCCTTTTCACTCTCTGCCCCTCACCTTTGGAATTCTTTACCCTTTGTCTCTGCCAGATACATTCCCTCTCCACCTTCAAAACCAAATTGAAATCCTATCTGTCAGAGCACTAGCACTGATTCTTATCATTGATTCTATGTACAATTTTTATGTTTAATATCTGTATATATCCATTGTATTTATCTATTTATTGTCTGTATTTTATCAATATCTATTTTGTTCTATTTATTTGCAGTGATGGACCTATGTCTCAACACACTCTACAGCAGCGGTTCTCAACCTTCTGGGGGTGGCAAACCCGGCGCTGACGTCACCGCGCCGTGTGTGATGACGTTTCGGCCGAAACGTCATCACGTACGTGTCTCACGTGGTGACGTTTTCGGCCGACGTCAACTGCAGGAACCCTTATAAGAAGCTTTCCTGTGGGCGCTTCCGGGTGCCACAGCGGTTCTCGACCCCCGTGGGATGGCCTACCCACAGGTTGAGAACCGCTGCTCTACAGCTCTTATTATCCTATCTGTGTATGTAAGTCACAACCTAGCATTTAATTTGACGTATCCTTGTGATATTTTACTTATATTGTTTAATGCACTTTTCCCTTGTCTGTATTATTGTACTTGTATTGCTGAATTGTACAGCGCTGCGTAAATTTGTGGCGCTTTATAAATAAAATTATACATACATACAAGGATAAAGCTTAAAAACAAATGGGTGAAGGTGTTTTTAAAGAGCTGTTTGCAAGGCATCAGACATCTGGAGAAGATAGCTGGAAAAATAAAACCATGTGCTACATTAGAGGAACATTCTAGACTTGAAACCAGCTAATCATTATATAGATAACTGCAGAGAAGTGGATCCCGCCAGTACTAGCCTTTACAGAACAAGTCAGGAAAAGCTTTCTATACCATTCTCACTGCGCCGCCTTTGCCACGGTTTTCTTTGAAAGTCAAAACTCGTACTTTGTCGCTGCCGTATCTTTTAGTGTACCTTAAAGCAACCTAGATTAAAAAAAAAAAAAAAAGTGAGGCATAGTGGATGTGGTAATAAATGATACGCCAGTAACACAAAAATAAAACTTTCTACAAATATTCTAGGGTTGACAGTTGAATACCTTATATAAGGCAATGATTTATTCATTCTATGGAGAAAATGAAGCAACGAGATTTGTTTGCCATTCTATAAATGAAAGGAATGGGCTGAAAATGATCTTTACATTGAAATCCAAAATGTTATTACTGTTAATACAATGAGAGAAAAGTTAAAATGAAGCCAGCAAAGGCATATATGTGTGATGCACTATTATGAGAAAAGTATTTAGAAATGTAAAAAGGTTTCTTTCTTGTGTGAAAGACTTTGTTTTATAGGGTATGTATAATCCATTTCTAAAACTCATGATATATTTACACATTTCTCAGTACTGAGCTGCTTACTGCTAAAGTCCCAAGTTGACTGACATCCTAAATGAACTCCTATATAATCTCATATGTACATATATATGCATGTGCGGCATATTACTTTTCAACAGGAAAGTAGCTTTCTGTTTTGTTAAAATTAAAGTATAACTAATGCTCATTATGCCTAGGGGTGATTTGTAATTATACTTACAGATCGTCTCCTTGCTTCAGTGAGACTCCTGCTGCAAGACAAAGCTGATCTTCATTTCTTCTGTTTAGTTTTACACTTCCCCTTCATCATCACTGTTTTTTTTCCTTCTGTGCTTGCTCAAAAGCAGCTTGAGCATGTGCAGAAGTAAAATAAATAAATAAATAAATCAGCGATGTCGATGAGGAAATGAAGAGAATCGTTAAAACTGGAACAGAAGAAATGAAGATCGATGAAATCTTGAAGCAGGAGCCAGCGCTGGAACAAAGGAGGTGATCGATAGGTATAATTAATTTTCGCTATTAAGGATTATTCCTAGGCAGAATGAGCATTAGGGCTTCTTTATAGTGCATCATCTTTACATATGCAGTACTATAGCTTAGTGAGAAGTGTTTCTCCCCAGTAGTTGTTTTATGTGAAGCAGAATGATTGAGTAGGCAGCACTGATAAACTCCTGTACCAGGAAGAGAGAGTGTGTGTGTGTGTGTGTGTGTCTGTGTTTTTTCCATGAAAAGATACTCTCCCCGTTACATTTTTGCCCTACTTACTACATGTGTACAAGTCAGTTTTCCCTTTGTAATCTCCTGCATTCCAAGCTTACTTTATGAGGCTAAAAGGTCAACACACTGCTTAACCAATAGAATTTAGACAGCTTATTCTTCTCATGTTCCCAAACTTGCAAAAGGGAAAGAGGAGGGGGAGCAGGGGAGAAAAAAAATGTCAGCTCTCTTTAGAACTAAACAGCGAAACAAATGGCAAGTATTATTTCATCCCTAAACTTTTTTTTTTTTTAACTATTTGTGTTAGCAATTGGCTTAGTATAAAGGAGTTTTATGTGTACGTGTGCAGTTATATCAGCACTATAGTGCCCCTTTAAGTGCTGCTATAATTTTTGCCCTGCCATAAATGCATATGAAAGAGTGGTTCACATACCTGCATTGAATGATCTGCACCAGGGTTCAGTGGGTGGGAGGAAATAAAGGCACAGAAGCACATGCTTGTAAAATACGGTTTATATATATATATATATATATATATATATATATATATATATATATATATATATATATATAATAAAGACTACAGAATAAGGCATTTCTTCTTACCTCTGTTGTTTTATCTTTACTGCCGTCATCTACAACAATCACTTCATAGGTGAATGAGAGCTGCTTTTTCTATGTAATAAACAACAAAGGTTAAAAAGATTAGCCAAGATGTTTCACCTGATAGGCCTAAATCCTCCTTAAAACTAAGACTAATGAGCAGCAAGTCATATATGCCAAGGCTAGACAAAACCCTATAAAAATAGAACTGGTGTTTCTATCAAAATCAAACAAAAATAAAAAAAGATGGAGCCTGAAAGTTATTCAACTGTAAAATTAATTAAAATTACAATTTTATCTGTAAATGGAACAAAGGTTGGCCATAGCCACATATTACACGGATGCAATTATCTGGCCAGCCGGGAAGAATAAGAACTTAATCTTGCACAATTTAGCAGTGTTTTGTTCAGACCATAGGTTTAACAAGCAGCCCTCTAGGTCTGATTGATTGCTATAGCTTATTGCACTTGTATATGTTTTCTACCTTAGTAAATAATACTAGATGTAGTTGAAGGGGAATTGCTAAAACAGTAAATCCATTATTATAATAGTTAATTCATACAAGAGAAAATGTGTTCTTGTATCTGGAAATACATAAATTTTGGTAAAACTAGCGAAGAAAAAACACACACATGTTGCTTGTATGTTTCGATAGTAAATGTGATTATTTTGGTTCTAATTTTGGTCTAACTCTTTAAAAGGAAAATAATTTTAAAGGTCAACATGATCAATAAGTTACACATAATATAAGGAAACAAAAAGTTTGCCTGTTTATCACTAAAACACTAATTTAAAAAAATAAACTGCCACTGGCTTGATAATATTGATTATAAAGCTTTACATTTCTTTGCTATGTTTGCTTTTACCTGTCGTTGTTCCAGATATTCTAAAGCTTCATCCATCATAGCAGGTACTGAAAGAAAGAAATAAACAAGTCACTCAGTTCTGAAGAGCTCAGGAGAAATTAAAAGAAAAATGAATTCTCTTCAATGGGATGGTCACATTTTAATTTATTTGTTTAAATGACACAAAATAAAAGCAACATTTCTAATATTTCATGGTATTATTAAACATAAAGCAGCTGGAATATGCAATTTCCAATACAATTCTGCTTGAGAAAACAAATGATGTTGGTTGAGTTGGTATGGACAGTTATTCATGACTGTACAGAAAACAATGACCTTATAACTGCTTGGTAAAAGGTTAAGGATATATAATGGATACCAATATTACTATAGAAAGATATTTAATGCCTGCCATTCCTTTGGACTGCCCTTAAAATATACACAATGTACCTTTTTGTTTTTTCAAATATGGGTTGTGATTGGTTTACATTTATGTATGAGGAAGGTAGCTGTATGTTTGCACTTATGCTGGGAATCTGGAAATTTAAAGTCCAGTGCATTAAACCATATCTGGTATTTACTCTCTTCTATACTGACACAGGTTCCATAGATTTGTTTGCAGTTCACCCAGTGAACTAGAAAATGAACAATGGCTGGACTACATTAAGGAAGGAGTTGATCTAGGAACCAACTTTGGAACTTTTTAAAAAGAAAACTAGTGCTGAATCAATGCACTGGGTGGGGCTTTATGAGCAGGGCTGAATTTAAAGGACATTTGTGCTTTGATAACAAAACGTAATACATTATTCTGCTAATAAAATTTGTTTGATGAAGTGCTGTTTTATATGGAGACAACTTCCCTTAAAACTTCGTGTGCCCCAGGAAGCTGTTCCCAGCATGCCATGGTTTTAAATCACACAAGTCATTGTAATACACAAAGCAAAAATCCTGCAAAACTTGTTAAGTCAGAGTGACTTTTTTTATTTCTAAAGAGATCAGACACAGCTATCCAATTAACACATTAGTCCATAAAGTCTCTTTGTCTCATTAGAAATCAAACACAGAATAAAGATAAAAAGATTCCTGCTGAAAAGAATCTTCCTTTTAGTGCAAAACTAGCATAGTCACTAGACATTTGCATTGAGTCTTTGTACACATGGTCAAATTACATCCTTTTTTGTTTGCCTAAGTGAAAAGAAGTAAACACAGAAAGGAACAAACCTAAAATAGTCCAGCACAGTTGCATAAGTTCATCTCCAGTTAAGAATCTGCACTGAAGCCCCCTTCCCCAGGCCACACTGTAGCAATAGCACCAGAGCCCATTCCCCCAACAGTGCTGGGAGGTTGCTGCGGGACTGCAGAGGGGTTGTAGCAGTTCTGCTGGGATGGCTAGTCCCTCCCTATGACAGCAGTGACCCCTATAGTTACCCACCTGGTTTTGCAACTTTTAATGCAATATATTGGAGAATATAAACATAATGGTGCAATCATAAAGGCAATGTGCCATTTCTTTGGTCTTTGTATTTCAGTAGCTGGCAGTCAAACAATCAGGTATACATCTCATCAGTTAAAGAGACATTGCTTCCTGATGAGATACATTCTTTATGGGCTCTCATAAAAGTGACCGGGTGACTGTTGGCTACTGAAATACAAAAGACTTACATGAAGCCAGAGCAGTAGCACTGGAAGGGAGCAAACTAGTTTCATTGTTAGCTTATAACAAAATGGTACATTTTTTATATTGTTATAAATTACATATCTGTTCCAGTTAGACAAGGCTTCTGTTTTCATTTAAACTAAAAAAAAAAAAAAAATTTTTTTACATATATCTTATCTTTTAGTCACACAATCCTAATTATTTAAAGGTGAATACTTTGTTTTCCAATGGAATTTTTTTTTGTAGTGGCTCACAAATGTTTAATAACAGTGAGTTTCTCATTACATTATTTAAGATGCACTCTAAAAGGGCTAAATTTATTAAATTCGGAAAAACCGTTCTGGCTTTTCTGAGTTTAATCGGGAGAACACCCGGAAGTTTCTCGTTGTAAATATTGCGAGATTTGTTGCGATCCAAACTTGCAGAGAGAAGCTTTTTCAAATGAATATTTCCATGGAAAGGTAGCCATGCTACACTAGTCTAATGTATGGCCACCCTTTCCATGGATATATTCAATAGAAAAACTCTTTCTTGGCAAGTATCGATCGCAACAAATCTCGCGATACTTGCAGCGAGAAACTTACGGGTGTTCACCTGATTATTAAACTCAGAAAAGCGAAAATGAGCTTTTCCAAGTCTAATAAATTTTGCCCTAAGAATAAATATTTTATTTATTAGAGTAAAGATAAAGACAAGAACTTACATCTTTCTTCTTCATTGTATGAAGGGACAACAACAGAAATATCTTTGGTGGGAGAGTCATGGATGGAAGGGAAGGACTCCTTTCCTCCTTTGCTTGCAACAAAATACTTCTCTTCCTCAAACCGGTGGAGATTTGGCATTTTCTTGGCAGTTACATGGGCAACAACAAGGACCTCGAAACACAAATAACAGTCTCATTTTAAGAATGGCACCCTTCAAATATAATTAATAAACAATCATACATGCTAGTTCCAAAGTTATATAAGTATTACCTTAACAGATCAGAATCCCTGTATATTAGTAACTAGGGGCCACATATAAACATTCAGTGATGTTATGCCTTTTAACATTTCTTATTCCCTGTGGCAAACATAGGTGTTAACTTTCTTTTCTTCTTTTGTATGTTTAACCTGACATTCTGTCACATAAATACAAAAATGATATAAGGTAATCATGTATCTAAATGTTTTAGTGAAATCATTCTGAATATTACATTAGTTTAAAATAATATTAAGCCCAGAAGTAGGTGAAATAGCAACAAATCAAAAAAGATGAATGCACGAAAATTTTATATCGGCAGAGAAAAAATTGCATCATCCTGCAACTGTTTAGTGAAATTTCTCATATGCTCAATATATCCATTCACTTAAATGTTTTCTAGCGTAAGTTTAAGGCAAGGTTAGGTGGATAAATAGTCCCAAATAAAAACACAACATCTATTCACTCTTGGAGGTCAGAGTTGACAGCTACAACCTAAATCATCTGAATTGGAAGGACAACATCCTGCTCTGCCACACAAAGCAAAATCTGCCTAAAATTTAAAACAAACTAAGAAAAGTTGTGAATTCAATAATATCACCAATTGCTAACAATTTAAATTATTGTCAGTATTATAGTCATGGCTCTCACAAACAAAATTAGCCTTTAACTGGAAAAAAAACTAGATGAAATTGCTGTCCAAATACGTACACAGAGCTATACTTGATTTCAGACATGCTCAATCCACCCAGGACATCATCATTTGCTAAGTGTGTGTGACTTGAGTGGAAATTAAATTGTGAGCTCAGTTGGACAGGTGCTAATTTGAACAATTATGGGAGTGTTCATAAAAGTCCGAACAGTTTGCTTTGTGATGTGGCAAATGAATTCATTTGGATGCTTATGATGGTCACAAATCTAAAGAGCTCTTCACATCACTTTGTGTGTGCATGCACAGATCATTAGTCAATTCATCAAGCATCAGAGTCTGTCAAAGTATTGAATTTGTCACATCAAAGTGGGGGTTGATTGCAGAGCTCCTACTGCCTGTCTATGCCACACTACACAATAAACCTTGCCTGATGCTACTTCGCTATGGGAGTCTTAGTGAAAAAGGAGCAGAGAATTTGTGACTATCACCCCGAAGTGATGAAAATTCACTTTGACAGTCTAAATCTCACTTTAATGAACAAGCCCGCTATTCTCTAACGTTCTGAGCAACATGCCTGAGTTATAGAAAAACAAACAAGATATCCATCCCCCTATTTCAGAAAACTTGGGACACCAATGCATTAGGCCAGCCAGTGTCATTCAAATTAGTTTTTAGGAATCATCTGCATAAACTGTATATTGTCTCTAATATTAGTTTCATTGTTTCCCCAGTATTGTTACTCAGAACAAACCAACTGCATTTCACTTTGACTATAGTCAGTTAATAGCTGTCACTCCATGCTCACACTCATAGCTGTCACTCCCTGCTCACACTCATAGCTGTCATATGCAAAATTTTGGGCACCCCTATTAATCTTAATCATTTTTAGTTCTAAATATTT
>WMED01000141.1:0-25980 GCA_019650415.1 Pipa parva
GTTATTTGTTGTCTGTTTGGCACTGTTAAATAAAAGTTAAATAAATGCTTTTTGTCATATTATTTATTTATTTCCACCCTTCACAATTTAGCGCCAGTTTTGTACTGAAGCTGCTTCCCTCTCTCAGCCACTTCCTGTTCAGAGTTAAGGAATTGACTGACAGGCTGGATAATGCTAAATAACCAATCAGAACCTTTAAGCTGTCATCCACCTTTTTTTTTTTTTTTTTTTTTTTTTTTAACTCTGAAAGGTGTAGTTAACCCATCACAAACAATTGTTAAAGGAAAGGCTGAAATATTGACTTTATTTTTATATGGATTTGGTCTCTCTCTCATGCCCAGTATCAGCGCTTGCTACTGACAGCATACACCATTAGCTGTAAGTACTGTAACTGCCTACGGTAATTCATTACCTATTAATTTTGAGTTTCCTGAGACACTGTTATGTCAGTGTCAAAAGAATGCTACATCCTTCCAACTAGGAAGTGAACACAGAAAGAGCTGTGTACTGCTACACAGGAGGCAGAATCAATTCCTTTTCTCACATAAAAAACTGATTAAGTATATTAGAAGAAAAAAAGTATTATGCATTTACAACACACATTACTTTTTATTAGTTGGGCTGGACAGCTCCTTTAATAAAAATAGATTATAGATTATACTTTACTTTTAAACTAATGTAAGTTTAGAAAATTGCTTTTATAAGATCTAGTCTTCTATTACTCTTTCATAACACGTTGCCATTTTGAATACATATATTTAATGAAATGACAATTACTTTAACTACTTTTGCAAGTTTGCTATTATACATGACTGTGGGTGTGTGTTATGTCCTGTAAACAAATCCAGCAACCTACACTGGATTTATTACGTTTTATAAGAATGTTACATACCACTAACACCCACTGGGAAAGTGGAAAAAAAAACTAACCTTTTTGCAGGGTTTGTAATGAACCTATATTCAAGTCAGCCCTCAACATCAGCTTGGGCGAGCCAATACAAGGATGTCAATCATTTATATAGAAAAACACATACACCTCACTTTCTCCAGGGATGAAGTGCAAAGTTTTGTTATATCATGTAGTCATAAACTGCTAGTAAAAAAAAAACTAACCTTATTTTAGTTTCTTGCATCTTGAAAAATGCTGCTATATTTATCTTCCCAAGCTATTTTTATCTCCCTCTAACTTATCTTCCTGGCCCAGGAAGTAAAAGATCATTATATTGGGTACCCATCATTAAATTCCTTGTATGCAATGAAAGACCAAATAATCCACAGCTGTGCTGCACTCCCTACATACACATGCAATACATGTTTTGGGCTGAGTGCATTTTATCATAGATTATTGATAAAGGCCATTTAGTTCGAAACATGTAGTGCTTTGTCTTACATTGCCTACAAGGTAATTTTTTGAACTACCATAAAAAATTTACGCGGAACTCTTAAAAGAGCAGGCTATAACGTTTGGTTTAAATCCTGCAGTCAATTGCTGACTTCTCAAATCAATACTAAAAACATCTTAAAATGTTGTAATTTAATCATATTAACCAGCAAGTCTTTAAAATAATGCATTGTTTTTGTTTTCTCATGGAGACAACAAATGGAAAAACTAAATAAGCATGTTAACCTGGGTTTAACCAACTGAACACTCTCAAAACATTGGGACATATCATGCAAAGGACCAAACTAACAAGATTTTTTTTCCCCCACAAAAGACTCACTTTGCTGTAATAAAGCTATGCCTTCATCAATAGGAGAACATCAAAATAATTGTAATAATAATATTTCATAATCTATTTTCCAGTGACAGACATAATAAACTATTACTGGATATGGTACTTCTCTTTATGTTTTGACAAAATACACCATGATGGGTAAAACGGCAACTGAAACATTAGATTTTTTTTCTATTTCTAAAACTTAGGGCCAAATGTTTTGTTTTAATTATTAATTGGGTGGGGGACAGCCATGCTAGTAAACTCCTGCAATCATCCATGGGTTTTTGGAACAGTAGGTATAGTAATTGACATGATATGACATATTTATAGAACACTCTCTGGGCTGACACACACCCTAGAAATTGCACTGAACGTAGAGTTACCAAGGTACCAATGATGGTCCTTTTTTAGCATTACTTTAGAATTTTAAGTGGACACTTGGATTTGGAAACTGAAAGAAAGTAGTCACATTACAATGGGTAACATTTTGATAGCCAGATTTATGTACCACAAACATGCAAAAATGTCAAACCATTTAATTTATCTCTACATAATATAACTGTATTTTACAATATAGCAGTAAGCTTTAAATCAAAAGTTTCAGAAACCTGAACATTTGCTAGTTTACTAAAAGAAACATTTAGACGCTACAGACAATGAAAAGCACATTAAATCTAAAATTTTAAGACAAATATTATTGTAAAGCTCATAGCGCAAACCATATTAGCAACTATAATTAAATGTCAGGTATCGTTTTCTCAAATAATTAATTAAAAGCATTCAGAGTTTATGGTCATTAAATATAGTTTAACTACATATGTGTGTAGTTAGTGTACAGCAATTGTGATATATCAGTTTTAACTGCAACTACTTAAAATAAACTCAAAATAAAAAAGCATATTCACACCTTCAAATATAAATGATACATTATTTGTTGTTGCAAAAGGAAACTCAGAAGTTCCCTATACAAACAATGAAATTATTGTTTATTTCTGATAAATTATTGTTTTAGGGTGTCTCAGGGCCCAACCTGTGGTATAATTTCAGCTCAAAATTCTTCCCATCAGGTAAGTCAGGTTTACCTAAAAATGTAGCAGAGTTGATATTGTCAATGCCAATACAATGCGCTAACTGTATGGAACTACTACCTGAATGTAAAACTATATAAAACTACTAATAAAGTAATATACAGCTAAGCTGTGTTAAATGGCAAAATCAGCTCTGATGCCTGCAAAACATTGCTCCACAACTTCAAACCATACTAATCACAGCCCAACTGATAGAGGGTGCTTTGCCTTTTCCTTGTCAAATACATATTTAATAATAATGGGAAAAGAAGTGAAATTCATGGAACAATTTCAAAAGTACCATACTAAATAAACATTACAGTAGTATACATTTTCAGTGCATTACTGTAGTTTATACACTGCCAACACTCATTTAACTTCCAAATAAATTTAAAAAAAAAAACATAACTGAATACTGGGCACAAGAACACAAGCTCCATAATCTTATTTATAGGGCTTTAAAGTATTCTTTAGATCAGGGGTGGGCAAACAACAGCCCGTGGATATCTTTGACCTGGCCCTTCTGCCAACATGGCAGCCATGCTCACACCCCTCCTTCCCTGTCCTGGCTCTTTAGCGCTACAGCATTCCTCTCACACAGGAAGTTGAAAGCTTTCAACTTCCTGTGAGGTAGGAATACTGTAGCGCTAAGGTTAAGAATTAGATCAGATGGAGCTGGGACAGGGAGGAGGTAGGGACAGGGAGAAGGAGAGGGTGAGCACAAAGATAGCGCACCCCTCTGTCAGAGAGGTAGGTAGTAGGAAGGAGGGGGCAGCACAGTGGGGGAGGGGGTGTTATGGGGGCAGTCTAGCTCCTCTAAAGCCATTCCTATTTCTCATGAGGCCCCAATGGAAAATTAATTGCCCACCCCTGCTTTAGATAATGGCAGTTAATGTCAGAGAAAGAATAATCAACAACCTAAAAAGCAGAGGTCTAAAGAAAGACTCGTCTATACAGTTAGTCCTCGGGTTACGACGGTCTCGAGTTACGTCGTTTCGGGGTTACAACGCTTTATACAATGCCATGTTCCGACTTACACGGTTTTGTGACGTAAGTCGAACTGCATGCAACCATGCCTTGTTCCGACTTACACGGTTTTGCGACGTAAGTCGAACCGTACTGTATGAATGTATGATCCGACTTACATCGAAATTCGGTTGACGACGCCACGTAAGAACGGATCAACGACGTAAGTCGAGGACTACCTGTATCTTTATTGTGAGGATTTTATCAAAAACCATGTGAAAGGTTTCCACAATCACAGAACATACAGCAGAACCAACCCAATAATATTTGTTATAAGTACAAATTACATAATTTTTTAACTTACACAAACATTGGTCACTATTGCAAAGCACGCATGAAATGTTCAAAAATCTGCTTTCAAAAATACATATCTGTTACAAAAAGAGTGTGTGAAAGATGTTAGTGTAAACACACATATGTACACATACACTGATGGAATACATAGTAGCTCAGCTTTGTTTGACAGTACATTCATAATAATTAGAATAAAAATAGAGTTCTAGAAAACTAGTGGAGCTGCATGACATTAGAGAATCCACAAATATGGCAACTACCCTTTATAGTGATACCATTAAAATAGCAATTACAATTGTAGCCAGAATGCTACAAACATCTCTGTTTAAAATTCAGGGTAGGTACCAATACTTGTCAGGCTTGTTATTATACTTTGATAATTTAATGTTTTAAATCTGTCTGTATTCAGTATTTCAAAATTCACAACATTTATAATGAGAGAGTAGCGATATCTTTGTTGTTCAAATGAGTTTAAAAATTCTTTACATTGACAACACCCTCACAACAAAATATGTGGCTAACAAGGCCTAGTTCAGGAAAGTATAGTATACCAATTATTGCAGAGACGCATCAATTTCCTGACCTTTGAAGTCATCTGGAGAAAGATGGGAGATGTAGTTTAAGAGTTGAAGGAAGCAGGTTGCATATACTCTAGCTAGGTTTGGGATTACAAGTAACATACAAGTAAGATAAAGTTTACATGTGACCAATACAAGACCAAGGATCAACTTCACAATGTTGAACGTGATTGGGGTTATAAACTACAAATGAATGTTTGCTTGAATGCTTTAAGAGGATAAGGTGAGAAGAAGTCACTGGTTAGGAAGTTTTTACAATTTTTTCCGCCCCAATACTGTAACTTTTACGGTAACTATAAAACTTCTTCCAGAGTTAATAAATTAAACATATAAAATTCATTTTGAGCCAGTTCACAATTATTATCTGTTTCTTAGATGGAAAAGCAGGTACACTTCTCTGACAGCAGTTTCATGGGCTCCTGAGGGAGTGAGTTCTTCCCTTTCTTTCTGTTTTATTTAAAAACTAAAAGGTATGAATAAGGATGTTGCCACAAGCAAATCAAGTGTAGTAAAATGAATACTCAGTTGCTGGCATTTTAATGCCAAAATCATACTTTTTATAAAATAAAAATTTGACTTTAAAAATTCTTCCTTAAAATGTATCTTTCCCAACAACAGACAAATATTACCTGGGGAGGCACTGTGCCTACTGCTTTAGGTCTGTTCTCAATATAATTTATCTAATTTACTCTTTCTTGTGAGCAGTATAGAATTCCTGCATCTGTAGCATATCTCTCTGTAATAAAGCGACTGCAAAAAAAAAAAAAATCACTTTTTCTGTAGTAATTGCTCTCTGTAAAATAGTGCTTTCCTGAAAGTGTAATACTAAATGTTCTTCATTAAATTCAATAAAAACACAAATTAAAATGTAAATGTTTCAGGTCACAATGAAAGTTTGAAAATTGTTTAAAATATATAACCTACCTGCAGTGGTCTTTGTTTATCGTTACTCTTTGGAGACTTCAGTCCACTTGCTTGTTGTTGTTGTAAAAGAAGTTGCCTTGCTGCTTGGAGAGCCTGAAATATAAGGAAAATGAAGACAACTTAAGATATTAACTGTCACTGCAATCTTTTAGTCATGTTCATATTCAGACGGACTTTACATAATACCTATCGGACAGTGAAATTTTAATATAACAAAGATAGTCACAATCCTAAAATCTGGATTGGTAATGCCAAGATGGTCTTGACCATGTTAGCACTGTGGTATGAACACCTATAGCAACAAGTTTGGAATATTTGGTAATTAAATAGCAGTACTGTTAAATACAAAAATGTATTTCTAAATTCATCCAATATTCCAGTCAACATAAGTAAAAGATTTAGAGGAAAAAAATGTTTTAATGTTAATGGGAATATCATTAAAACATAATTAGTACAGTGTAGCTGTATTGAAGAGAAATTATCTGTTATTCATTGATTAATATTGAAATTAAAAGCTAGTCATTGATGTTTAATATGCAAAGAGCTGGGTTATACATGGTTAGCCTTCATCATATGAGGAGTACTGTGAACACTGCTGATCATTCATTTCATTGTAAAAATAGGTGTATGTCACTGTGCCAGATGCTACAGTCAAGCCTGCTCTCTCTCTTAATAACCAGGCATATTTGTAGAAAATACAATTCAGTGTATCCCAATAATAGAATATACCTACGGTTAAAGTGCACCTGTCAACTCAAAACTAATACTAATTTAGGTTCTACTAATGAAATAAACGTTTTTGTAAATATATATGTATTAAACAAAATCTACCTTTATACAGCATTTCATTCTTCTTTCCAGAGTCTGGGTGGGCGAGGGCTAAATAATGATTGACATTATAACTCCTCCAATCAGATCCCTTAAATCACGATCTAGCAGGGATCTGATTGGAGGAGCTAAAATGTCAATCATTATTTAGCCCTGCCCCACTCAACTCGGGAAAGAAAAGGCAGGTTGACAGGGAAGATGACAAAGAGAGAAACGCTGTATAAAAGTACATTTTTTAAATACATATATAATTACAAAAACATTTACTTCATTAGTAGAACCTAAATTAGTATTAGAGTTTTGAGGTGACAGATACACTTTGAGAATATATCATCATAGTTATGCAAAAGTGATGCTAAAAAAGAAAAAGGAAAATATTATTAACATTGTTTGAAGTGGTAGAATACAAAAAAGAAAACACCCAGAGAAGTACCATGACCATAAAAATCATGAGAATGATCAATATTACTGAAGTGCATTATCTTTTGAAAAGTAGAAGGCGAACATATGAAATCAAATTCCCACTATATAAGTATCCCGCTACTTAATTTCCTCTTCTTTTTCATTGCCTGTATTCTCTGGTGCCATTTCAATACCCAGAATGCTGCACACCAAGGTTGTACTCTTTTATGCTCATTATAAAATGCCATGATGCAATGTGAGCTCTATACTGCAAATAAGAAAGATGGGTGTCACATTCCCACACTTTTGGATTAATGAAATTTCCATTGTGGCAAGTTTTTTTAGATCTAGAGTAGATGAAATGCCTAAAAACTGCAGTGCAGTCAGGGTTTATAGCTCTCAGGAGGACCAGGATGATAGCTAAAATTAATACAAAGTCCATGGTTTAGTATTAAAATATCACTTACAGAAGGGCTGTAGATTATGTTAAAAGAAAAATGAGCAAAGATGTACAAAGTATGCAATGATTAATTTATTACTATAAAATTAGAAGCAGATATTTATAAAGCATTTAATCTAAGACCAGTTATAAGAAAAGCTGTTATACTATATCATATCAGCATAAAAAAATATGATATTTGTAGTGATTCTAAACATGATGATTCTGAAGTTTAATTAAATAGTTAATTATACCAATACAAAGCACAATATTGGTATATTTAAAAGCAGAATAATTCCTAGAATTGGCTTTATCCCTTGAAATAGATCATGATCTCCAAAATGTATAATAGCATATATAAAAACATGTAAATCATTGACTGTAGAATAACATTTATATGTACTGGGTCCCAAAAGTCTGAGATTACATTAAAAAAATCTAAAATAAAAGAGCATATATTCAACAGATATAAATGACACTAAAATATATCTGCCAGGTCTTCTTAATTGAATACATACAATTTGCTCATTGGTTTTTAAATATAGTACTTGTATGAGTTCATAGGTGATGCCTTTGCAAATATTAAAACACACTGCATTAACAAATATGAAAAGGGTATGCGCCATGTGACATGCACAGTAATCAAAAAGTGCAGGATTAGCTAAGTTCTATTACTCTAGAACAGTGGTTCTTAACTGGGGTTCTATTGAACCCTAGGGGTTCGGTGAGTCAGTCTCAGGGGTTTGGCTTTAGTTTATCACTAAAGAAGGGTTCGGTGAATGTGCATATGAAACTGGTGGGTTCGGTACTTCAAACAAGGTTAAGAATCACTGCTCTAGAATTAAACCAACAAGTATTCCTCCTAAATGCAAAGCCTGGGTTCTCCACTGTTTCCTTCAGTTACAGTTATTTTATTGTTTAGAGATGTAAAATATACAGAGAGTTTCTAAAGTCACTCAAAATAAAATAAAAATGACTCGAGACTCTGTACATCTGTATTTCTACAGAATACCAGTATTTAAATGCAGGCAGATTTGTGTCACTGATCATATCATAGGTGGATTTGATTCAGGGGGTTATTCACTAAGGTGCAAATTCGACTGTAGAATTCGCAAACAGCGGATTTCCATAGCAAATCTGTGACAATTTCCCCATTGTAAAGTCACGACAATTTTTTTTAATGTTAAGATTACGACAATTTTCCCATAATAAAGTCGCGACGGCAACAATATTCTCATTATAAAGACACGACTGCGACAGTAGCAGCCTGTTGCGACTGTCTTTATCTGGTGAATTCGCACCTATACGCAGCAATTCGGACTTTATTGAATAACCCCCTTATTCATGATTTATTCATTCATTCTTGTTTAGATAATCCACTTTCAGCAAAAAAATATAAAAAGCATTGTGACCAATGATAACACACAAGTGAAAGTATCAATATGCCAAACAGTTATTCTAGGCATATATGTAATCCCAGTGTTTCAAATTATTGCTACAATTAAAAGTCTAGAAAGGGGCTGTGAATTACACTCTAAATTGCTGCTGAAACTGGAGCATTTGCATCTAAAACACAACCAGTGCTGAATAACGTCTGAACTTCTAATCAATAAACGCACTATTAAAGAAAGACTAGTAACAATTTCCAAAGTCCTTCTTGTGAGGAAATGTGACCAAATGCTTGGCATGGGCTAAGATACTAGAATTTAAAACGGGATTACTGGAAAAGTCCTGATTACTGAAAAAACTAAGACTGAGATTTGTAGCATTCAGTGGCAGACCTACGGAGCTCAGGCCTCTTGCCCCAGGCATCAGGACCCTCTCTCCCCCACAGTGTTACCCCCTTCAATGGGGTTGAAGTAGACTTTTCAGAGTGGTTGGGTACCCCCCACGACCCCTAATGTTACACCCTATACCAGTTACCAAACAGTTTATGTGAAGACACGTTAATACCTATAAAATATTCATGCTGCAGTTCTGATAAGAAATTAATTTAACTATTCAACTCATGGCTGCGTATTCAGAAAAGCAATTTGCAACATGTTTCATAGCTCCTTGGGACACAAATCTGGGGGTTTACTATGTATTTTCAAGAATAGAGTAGCAGCATACAAGTACCATTTAATGTTTTTGATCCAATATTAATATTGATATTTTTTTCTGACTGAGAATATAAAGATGTCAGCCTTCAGTGACCATATTGGGATACACATAATTAGTTATTAGTCATTTAGAGGCTGGTAAAGTAATTCCTATGCATAAGATACATTATTACGCACTTAAAGTGTAAGTAAACCCTATTTATAATGTTTACCCCATTAAAGTATTATAAAGTGTAAAAACGATTAGTAAAATCCTCTCTCTCACCTTTTCACTGTGCAGCACTTGTAATCCCTCTGTAAAATGTTCCTCCTTCCTGTAGAGTGTACACACCCCCAACCCTCACATTCTCTTATCTTAAAAACTGACTCCTTCCTAGTTGGAATTCAGTGTTGAAGCTTTTATCTTAAAAACCGACACAGACAGTGTCGGAATTCAGTGCCCAAGGGCTTAGAAGTGAGAGGAAAGTATCAGATTACTAAGCATGCACTAGCAGAATGAGTCATTGTGTGACCTCATTAGGGGAGGGGGCTTCTGGGCACTATACAGGAAGTGTCTGTACATAGTAATGCAGGAAGAGACAGGCTGCAGGTTTAAGAGGTGAGAACTCAAATAAAAAATCGTTTTTACTTTTAAATGTTTCAGTTTATTTTTATACATTATAAATATAATATAATATATATATATATATATATATGTATATATATATATGTATAGTTTGGTCAATATATTTACTTACACTTTAAATTTTTGCCAGGTTTTAGTTTTCCATTAAAAGAACACTAGATCTATTTTCTCTAAGGATACTTGGGTGTCTTAGTTTTTATCCCATTTTTCTGAATCTGCTCATTGGAAATGCCTTTAGTGATTTCAGCCTATTACCACAATGCTGTTTTATTGTGAGAGGAAAATACACAGATGTGATTCACACATGACTAAAACTAAAAAGGTGGGATTCAGAAGTATAGGCAGAGGATTGAGGAAAATAAAAGAGCAAAGGTCACTTATGGCAAGGAAAAATATGCCAGCAATGTTCATAAGTCTCTTCCAGCACTAACAGAACCCCACCATTATTCCAGTAAACTGACCCTTTGCCAAATAGATGCCCACATTTAGCCTCCCTATTGCTTTACAAACAAACTTTATGAACCAACAGAGTGCATAATTTTTACTCATCTCTGAATAAATAGTCATTTCTCCTATCTTATTTGATTTTCCACATCGTAAGTTTCAATTCCAAATTGATTGCCTGCTTTTTTATCAGGCACAGTACTCATTCCTTTTTTAGTTTATTTGTTATTATTTTTAAAATGTGCATAGAACTGTGGGACAGTCAGTGCTTTTTAAATAAATCACAATATACAGAATTTTTTTTGGGTTAAGTTAATTATGCTGTATAAATGCATAGAATAGATATATGCTATGGCATATAAAAACACATCACAATCATTTAGTCAGGGGCACAAACTGCAAATGTTTTACAATGTTTTGTAAAAATAAGATTGCAAAATATGATATGTGAGAGGAGCACAAAATCTCTCAAAATATTCAAATCATAAACTCCAAAGCAAAGACCATCTTACGCACCAATTAACCTGAGTATTGCTAATAATATTGCTAATAATGTAACCAAATATACAAATATATTGATGGAAAGCAACACTAATAATTTTCATCTGTAATGAAAATGGTTCATCACAGCGAAGACAGTAAAATGATGTAATTATCATCAGGCAGAGGAAAAAAAATCCCTAATGCTTGAAAAACAAGAATATTTGTTTAAATAGGTTGGGTAATGTGGGTAAAAATGTTTATCCAGAGAAAACCACATGAAGAGATCACAAAACTAAACAGCTCAACATGAGTAAGTGGTCAGACATAAGTAGCAAAAACAATGGCTCAATCCATGGATGCTGTCACATACTAAACAAACCTTGTTAACCCCATTTAAATTCCATCTCTAGCAGATAAAACAGATTCTACATCAAATTTGTACTCAGCTAAAGGCCTTCACTAGACAAGAAGTAAATGGATGAACAAGTGCATGCAATACATTATGGACATAATATAATATATGTCTACCAACCACAGTGTAGTTTTATTGAATCTAAAAACAGATTATTTGTACTCTGAATAACAATATTTGTCCCACATACATTCTCTGGTATAGAGTATCTTAGGGGGACAATCAAATTACAGATCTTTTATATAGCTTAAAGTCATAAGGTAATACAGGGTACAAACCAAGCCTCTAACACATGATACTGAAGAACTGAGGAGAGAAAAAGGGATACAGATGTCCAAATATATCCAAAAACAAACAGTAAATGCAATTTAAATTAAGCTTATTTTCTTTCCCTGTGTAATCCTGATTTCTTCATTCAGCTTTAATGCAAAAGTAGGTATATAAGTAATAGGTCCATGAATATTTAGCAAAAAATATAAAAATGTATAACAGCAAATTAAATAAATAAAAACTGTTATGTAAACTAAATAGTCTAGTTTTCGGTTACCTTGAAAGAAGTTACATCTTTTTTGTAACCATAAATTCTTCTTCCTAATAAAGAAAAACAAAACAGCAGTTTGGTTATGTTAGATGACAGAGCTTCTCTAGAGGGCAGCACTGACTCTCACTATCAATGGCTTTACTATGAGAAATACCCAGGAATTCTGAATTGTAATACAACATATTAAAAAACAAGCATTTATAAACAGATTGTTTATAAATAACAGAGTAATGGTGAAAAAAAAAAAATGGAGTCAAAGAAAATGTTCATCTAATACAGTAGTTTTCAAACTTGTCCTCAGGCTTCACCAGCAGTGCACGCTTTGTAAATATCCACACAGCAGCACAGGTGGGTTGTTAAAATAATCGAAAATTCCAAGAGATTTATTTGCGCTGCTGTGTGTATATCCACAAAACATGCACCAGTGGCAAGTCCTCAGGTCAGGTTTGAGAACCACGGATGTAATACATTCCTCTAGTTGTTTTGGACTTGAATTAATTAATTCAATTGTGGCTATACCAGAGAACCTTTCTTGTGAAAACTTTGGTAAAGTTGGATCGGAATTCTTCGTTTTTTGTGTTTTTTTTGTTTTTCTTTAAATAAGTTTCTGAAAGCACCCTTTTGTGCAAAATAAACGTTTTTACCATTAGGTACCTTCTTAAAAATGTTAAACAGGCCATCAAACCATATTATATTTTAAACAAACAGATCATCTTTGCATTGCTATACACGCTTAAATGAGCAGCTACTTAATTTTATAAATATATATATATAGTATATATATATCAGCCTTTAAAATATGAATTGCATTTGGTGGATTAGTGGCATCCCTAGAATTTATTAGAGAGGCTTTGTCTATAATTGCAGTTCGACAGCAGAAACAGTCATAGTTGTTAACTGTACCCTTAAAATGCACCTGTCACCTCAAAACTAATACTAATTTAGGTTGTACTAATGAAATAAATATTTTTGTAAATATATATGCATTTAAAAAATTTACCTTTATACAGCATTTCTCTCTGTCATCTTCCCTGTCAGCCTGTCTTTTCTTTCCTGAGTGGCAGATGGGCGGGGCTAAGTAATTGACTTTATAGCTCCTCTAATCAGATCCCTTAAATCACGATCTAGCAGGGATCTGATTGGAGGAACTATAATGTCAATCATCATTTAGCTTTGCCCACCTGACTCAGGAAAGAAAAAGTCGGGCTGACAGGGAAGATGACAGAGAGAAACGCTGTATAAAGCTACATTTTTTTAAAATACATATATATTTACAAAAACATTTCATTAGTACAACCTAAATTAGTATTAGTATTTTGAGGTGGCAGGTACACTTTAAAGAGTATTTTTCAGTTGATGGTTTTTGAAAGTTGAATTACTGCTAATAATGTTGAGGATACTGTGCTGATCCATACTGATCTACTTACCATTTGGATCTAGGAATGAGTTTTGCCTTCCTGGCTCCAAATGAAAATTTGACAAGGTTTTAAATTAATCTGGAAAAATTATAATTTTGTCTAAATTCTGCCAATATGTAGCTTGCAATTGATTACATTATTTTTATCAAGTTGAGACTAAAGGACAATATTGCGACTGATGGAAACTCAGCTTTGACTAAACTCATTCAAGTTCATATTTAAAATACATTTCATTAAATGCACATTTCGTCATCATACATTTCCATTATCTTCCCTATGTAGAACTAAAGATGGAGTGTAATCTATTAACAATTGCCTTGCAATCTGTTGTCCACAGATTTCTTTTTCTTACTTATTAGTACATGGAAATCGAGCTCTGCATATTGATTTATTCACTTTAGAGAAGTATTTATTCGATCCCTTGACACTCAAATGTAGCAAGGCAGATTTTATAAAGCTTTTTTTTTGTCATTTGAATCAACTGATTGAAATATCCTGATGTTTTTCCATGGAACTGCAGTTAAATGTCCTTTATTTCCTATCACAAAGTGTTAAATGAGAAAGTCAGCAGAAATATAGCTGTAATACACCTCTCAATACATGCAGAGCAAAATACTTTTTATCCAAAAGGTCTTCTTCTAAAATAAAAAATAAAAAAAAAAACAGTATTTTTTTTTTAGAGACTCAAACTGGTAGAGCCACTTCTGCAACTCTGCAAGCCTTTTTCCATTTCTGAAGTAGCCATAGGAGAATATAGAAAGTTAGAAACTAATAATTTAATTACAGGAACCATTAGTAACATTTTGTGTGTACAGTTAAAGTCATTAGTGGCACCCACTGAACTACAGAATGAATAAATTCACTGCTATAAACTCATCCCTCAAAGGAATACTGTGAGGCACAAACCCAAACAGCTTAATATTAAAGGGTCCAGAACATCTGGACATATAACCTGGTCTAAATAAATGCCAACCACCATAAGGGGACACATAGAAATTAATGGGCCACATTTATTAATTGCAATTATTACTTTTCTCTTTCTGTGACATGTTTTGGATAGATGATGCATTTTGTAGCAAAACCTCTTCTAAAACAAGTTCTGTAATCCAGAGTAATGCGTTTCATCCACATTTAGCAGATAATTAACTTTTTGTAGAGAACAGTTTTCCTGTATACACTATGCAGATAATAAACATATATTTACAATTACATCTATATGGTCATTTAAAAAACAGATGTCAGATGCTTCTCAATAGAACAGTCACATGTTCTCTTCAATTGAAATTATGGCCTGTTACTTCCATATAATAACCTATAGTTAATATTCAGCCGGCAATTTAAGACTATATTCAAAACTGAGTAAGTTTTAGAAATGTTTTAAAGCAAAAAATGGATGGCTTGCAAAGAGATTATCTTTAACTGCAAGTAAATGCAAATTTGATTGTTTGCCATGCAGAAATCTTAGATCACATTCTAAAATAATATTCAAACCAAAACTGTACAGTTTATATCAGAATCACTGAGCTAGTCAGTCAGATAGTTTCTAGTATCCATGACAACAGTTGCTTTGACAAGATGTGCATATGGCATTACATTGCCAGCTGGTGTGAACAATGTTTGAACTACTGCATTGAGATGCTGAGCAAACAGAAAAAGTTGCCACGTCTTAACCCTCAGGGAAAGCAGTCATCCCCTGATCAATTATGAAAAGACAGAGAGAGGTCTGCTACAGTCTGCTTCAAGCAAGTTTTTTTCTTTCACAGAGAAAGCAGGCATAGACTGAAAACCAAAGTAAACAAACTGAATGCACTAGGCCCATCTCCTTACAACACTGATTTGCCTTCCCACAAAAGCCTTTGGCATATGTTTACAGAACATACTTTTAACATTCTGAGATTTTCCCACAACAATCATGTTATTGTCTCACGGAATACTCAAGTAATTGCAGGTCATTTTTAACATTTCACTGGTGCATCCCATCGCCCTGCTGTAGTTCAATCAAACTGCCAAACCTCCTAAAAGTAAAATAAACAATCCGTAAAAGAAAACTTTTGCAAAAATATGTAGAAAGAAAGTATCCATAAAAAAATTGTGAATTTAAGGACAAGATAGTGTAATATACACACAGCAAAACTGAACATAAAACATCAATTGTGTGGAGTTAAAAAAAAAAAAAATAAATTAAAAAAAATAACTCCTCTCCATTAGATTATCTTTTCCATTCTCTCTTAGTAGCTGCAGACTTTTTTCACCGTTTCAATTGCTTTACCCTGTAGTCAGCTCACACACTGACTCCATACAAAAACTGATATATTGCTTCTCCACTGGAGGTTCCTTTAAGGGATCTCTTACTTTAAATAGACACTTAACTTACCAGAAGAGCAGAAGCTTCCAAAACGATATTGCTCTTAATGGATGAGACATGAGAAACCTCTCATAGGATAAAACCATTTAAATCCAGCATCTAGTACCTTTTAAAGAGGATACCTCCTTACATACCCAATGGTGTCCAACATAACCCCCTTGTATCACATTATATACATATATATTATAAAGATCTATAAAGAAGATTTTAATTAAAATAGCTTAACCTTCCTTACGCTTTCAAGCCTCAATTTGTTTTATGTGATTTACTAAGTTTGCTTATAGACTTTTTAAACTCATTGTTTTCTATCTGATAAAGGTGTTTAAAGTATGATAGTATTTAATAGAAAGATTAATGATTTAAAAAATTTTCAAATATGGGTAAGTAATGCTTCCTCAGCTGATTGAATGCATTTATATTCCAGTGGTTTAACCAACTGTAGGTGTAAAACCAGTCTTTGTGATCTACCAGGTCCCACTGAAGAAATACTTACATACTCACACTTGTTACTTGCAATAAAGTATGGGTTCATTTTAGCCATCAGATAATGGAAGGATGCCAACTGATTCTATTACAGTAAAACTATAGTAAGTTTTCAAACTTACCTGATTGATCAAGCAGCAGTACACTAAGTGGGTTATTGACTAAACTGAGAATTTGACTGTCAAATTTTCAAACAGCGAATTCCCATAGCAAATCCACAACAATGATCATTTTAAAGTCACAACCGTGACAATATTCCCATAATGAAGTTGCGACTACAACAGTAGCAGTCTCTTTCAACTGTCATTTGGCGAATTCACACCTTTACACAACAATTTGGCATTTAGTCAATAAACCCTAAAGTTTAATGCTGCTAGATCAGCATTCCTCTCACAATCCTCTGCCAAGGATCATGTGATGAATAAATTTCCGCTCCTGCTCACTCTCTAGTTATTTATGTGACATGGATCATCGCATACTACCCGCCCCCATGCTGAATTTTGCCAAATTTGACCGACTAAGCATGTGCAGATTGTTTTTTCCCCAGTCTACCCATGTGCAGTTGGTTACATTTGGTGAATGTGTTAGTAAATACGAATTACTAACTTTTATTAAATGCATTTTATTTTCAATTTTGCCCCTAAAATGAAATATCTTACCTGTTTAGAAGCCCTTCAGTGTTTACCATTCCATCTTCATCTGTACAACCAACTCTAAAGGTGTCCTGGAGCTGAAACTCTTCACAGCCGCGATCCTCTCCTTTCAGTGTGCAGCCCGGTGCCGAGAGCGCCACATCATCAACCCGTCTCCCCTTGATGATGTGGTGCTCTCCCATGTGACTTTTAGGAGATGAAGATGCCAGCACTAGGCTGCACACTGAAAGGAGAGGATCGTGGCTGTGAAGAGTTTCAGCTCCAGATTGATTTGGAAAAGGAGGGGGGATGCGAGCACAAAGCGTGAACGTTATTGAACATGGTGGTGTTAACAGATAAAAAGGGTTACAATGTCAGCTCCAGGACACCTTAGAGTCTGCGGCACAGATGAGGATGGAATGGTATACACGGAAGTGCTTCTAAACAGGTAAGATATTTCATTTTAGGGGCAAAATTGAAAATAAAATGCATTTAATAAAAGTTTGTAATTCGGATTTACTAACACATTTTTTTTTTTTTTTTCAATTTTGGCCGGAGTGTTCCTTTATCTTTATTGTAAGTATATGAAAGTAGTACACAGACAAACTTGGAAGAAATTTAACAAACTCAGAAAAGCCTGAGTTCACTTTTCTGAGTTTACTCTCATGAGATCTCGGAAGTTTCTCATGGTAAATATTGCAAGATTTTTTTTCCATTGATATTTACCAACAGAAACTTTAAATCAAGTTTTTCAATCTCGATTTTTCAATGTAAAGGTTGCCATGCTACTAATGAAAAAGTATGGCTACCTTTCCATTGAAAAATTCGATCGAAAAGTTTTGGTTGGTAAATATCGATCGAAAATATCAAACGATTTTTACCGGGCCAACAGCCAAGATGTTGTCGGGATAAACTTGGTAAAGCGAAATCACGCTTTTCAGAGTTTATTAAATTTAGCCCTCAATGCATAATTAATAGGGAGCGTTGAAGACATCAAAAAAATGTTTTTAAAAATAGCATCGGTAAACTGTTAAACTTGTTTATTGGTACCATTTGCTCAAAATGACATTGTGTGCAGACCCATGCATCTGTGTGTGCACTTTATTAAAATGTATTTAAAACATTCAGATAAGCGTGCCAGAATCTATAACATCTAAATATTTATATTTTTATATATTCAAATTATGTCTGTCTTAGATATGCAAGATTTAAACTACAAGTTGTAAAAACAGCAGGTAAAGCAGCCATTTTCTGAGATCAAAGATGTAACCTTACACTGGAAAATCACTCAGACATGATCCCTGTTATAGTCATTTCATAGTTCGTGCTACAATTTCTCCGTACCAAGTGCATCATTTTATTTTTACATCTGGTAATGCACATATTTATTGTCCCTCTGAACAGACTCTTATTGTGCCTAATCAAAATGTAAAGATCAAGCTCAGAGTGTGAAACATTTTCATCAGTTCCTCTGAAACCATTAAATCGATGGGAAATTGTATAAATGGACAAATGAAAATAATGATTATGTGGAAAATCATCATGCATACGCATTCCCCTTATTTTAAGCATTAAAACAAATATCCTGAACCATTCAAATAAAGTTTTAAATACAATTGTTTCCTTTGTTAAATATTCTGGGGGATATTTATAAAAATTGTACAGGTTTTCTCCTGGTATATTGATATCGATATACCTTTAATTAGGCAGAAAATTTCAATATCGCCGAATAATTAATAGAAATTAATCTTCTTTTGACCTTTTTATTACTTAAAAAAAGCATTTGGCTGGTTGAGGGAGGTGAAAACCCATTATTACCTATGGAGATAGTTTAGAACATTTTATCTAAGTTCCCATTGAAAAGATCAGCGATATCAATATTGATGGAAAAGGAGCTCCACTGAAAGTAATGTAAAGTATAGTGGTATTAAAAGAACAGTCCAGCCTGATTAATAAAAAGTAATGCGTGTTGTAAATACATAATACATTTTTTTTCTAATATACTTAGTCAGTCTTTTATGTGAGGAAAGGTATTAATTATTCCATCTGTGTAGCAGTACACAGCTCCTTATGTGTTCACTTCCTAGTTGGATTCTTGTGTCACTGACACAACGGCGTCTCAGGAAGGTCAAAATTAATAGTTAATGAATTACCATGGTCAATTACAATACTTACAGCTAATGGTGTATACTGTCAGGAGCAAGCACTGATACTGAGCATGAGAGAGACCAAATCCATATAAAAATAAAGTGAAGATTTCAGCCTTTTCTTTAACAATTGCTTTTGCTGGGTTAACTACACCTTTCAGAGTTAAAAAAGGTGGATGACAGCTTAAAGGTTCTGATTGGTTATTTAGCATTATCCAGCCTGTCAGTCAATTCCTTAACTCTGAACAGGAAGTGGCTGAGAGAGGGAAGCAGCTTCAGTAACAAACTGGTGCTAAATTGTGAAGGGTGGAAATAAATAAATAATTTATATGACAGAAAGCATTTATTTAACTTTTATTTAATAGTGCCAAACAGACAGCAAATAACTGTTGGTGCCTAAACTGTTCCTTTATTATATCTATAATTATGGATATACAGTAGATATTCTTTGATATTGTTACATTTTATTCAGTACATAGAGGGAAATCGAAAATGCAGCAAACAGGATAAAAAAAAAACAGCAATAACGCAGCAAAAAAAAGATCAAATTGTGGCAAAAAGGTCAAAATAACCTTTATAAATTTCCTGTTGTGGGAACAAGCTCTAAATAGGCAAACGAACTAAATTCTCTAGGTGATTTAAGTGTTGTCTAATTCAAGCTCAATTTTGCTAAATGTGTTTGTAATGAGACAATCTATGGTTTTATTTCTCATGCTTAACAGTTTTTGTAAAATAAGTATTTTTTGGGTAAACAATTGTATTTTAAAAAAAAATATAAAACTAAATAATATAATTTACAAAAATCAGTGGCACTTAAAATTTATATTACAAGACTAAACTCGCAAAGAACCACTCAGATCAGTATGCTAATGAATCAAATGTTAGAGACTATAATGAATCATTCAAATTCAGGTAGTTTTATTCACCCAAATCTATCTCTTTCATAAGTTAAAAACAAAGGAACACAGTCAAAGTTAAAAAGTACATTACTGATCAAAAATACTAGAAAATATATTTGTATAGGTGTATGGGAATAGATAAATCCACTCCAAAGGGTGGTTTTTGATGGTGAGTTTCCATGTTTTCCTGAATAGATGATAAAATGGAAATTCAATTAATGATATAGTATGCGGTGTGGTCTTGCTTTCCCTCATGCTAGTTCAGAGAGTTTAGTAGATCCTTGCAGTCATCAGAAAGTCCACACCAATGGAAAGACAGCCACAAAGAATTTAATCACTTGACTGATTGCTTTTATAAACCTTAGTAGTTGTTAAAAGTACCAAAATATGAAGCACATGAGTTGGCTGATGTGCACTGAGCGATCAGCCAAGAAGGCCTCATCCATAAGGACTTCTTCATAGAGAACCTAGCTTAGATACAATAGCTGTGGGTTTATACTAGATAAATGGATGAAAACACCAACTCAATAAAGGGCTATAACTCTTTATGTTATTCTCTGGAAATAGTGTGTCTGGAATGTCTAAAGTGAATTGTTAATACTGTTGTTTAACATTAAATATATGTTATTTCATTTGTTTATCCTGCTCCTGCAAAATTTCAAGAGAAACAGACTGTAAAAACCAAAAAAGATGAAATATTGCAAGCTGTCTCAGAATGCCACTATTAACAACATACTAAATATGAATTTAAAAGTGAACATCCCCTTCGTCCCCTTTAATTATACATGTGGCATGTTCATTTTTGTTAGGTATATTAATACTTTTTGTAAGGAAATGACTATACTTGATAAGCATGCTTTATACCCTAGGATATAGAATCAAAAAGATTCATTGTAAAGAGAAGATGTTACTACTATAGTCAGATTGCATCCTTAGATATGCAGTACTATACCTTAGAGAGAAGCGTTTCTCCCCAGGAGTTGCTTCATGTGAAGCTGGATGATTGATTAAGCAGCTTTTCAAAACTCCCGAACCAGGAAGTATGTGTGTAATGTGTACCGGTCAGTTTTCCATGAAAAGGTACCCTCCCCCAAGACATTTTTGCCTAATATATAATGTAATGTAAGGCCTACAGATAAGTTAGCTTTCCCTCTGTAATCTCCTGCATTCCAAATGTAAGCAAACTTAATTTATGAGGCCAAAAGGTCAGCACACTGCTTAACCAATAGCAGCTAAGCAGCTTTTTCTTCTCGTGTTGCCTGACTTGCAGAACAGAAAGAGGAGGACAAAATGTCAGCTCTCTTTAGAACTAAACAGTGAAACAAACTGCAAACAAATTTCTTCCCTAAACTTTTTTAACTATTTGTGTCAGCAATTGGCTTAATATAGGAGTTAAATAAGGAGTTTTATTTGTATGTGTGTAGTTATATCAGCACTATAGTGCCCCTTTAACAACTTTGGTGTTGCACTGTATATAATATTAAAATCAACACCATAAAAGTAGATCATTTCCTTTTATTAATGGAAGTAGTAGTAGCAAAAACAATTTTTGTGTTGAATGCTAAACAATATAATTATTAGTAGTAGATTATTCCCAGTGTTTGATCACTGAGACTTTGTTCAACAAAGTCTGTTGCAATCCAAACTGCTTGTGTGTTTCCTTCCGCACAATGGATATTTGTATGTTTAGGTCAATACACATTAAAGCAATTTGTAATACTGTGTGCAGAATGAAAAAAATATGTATTGGTCTATAACTCTATCCTGTTTTCTCATGCATTTTTGTGTATTAAAGGGAAAAAAAATCATAGTTTACTGCAACTTTCTTTAGAACTATAGATTTATATTATCCTTTAGAATAAAAGTATGATTTCTCTTTTCGTAAAGACGTCTAATACTTAAGCCTTAGTCCAAAACATTATTGCTTAACCTAGGAGTCTGTTGCATTTGAAACAGTAAAATGAAAAATGACATCTACGCCCATTAATATCTTCAATGTATAAACAGCACAGCATGACACATTCTTGAGAGCTGAAGGCTACAAAATCTCTCTGAAACATAAATAACAAAGCACTCAGAAGCATATTGATGTTGATATTCATCTCTGAGAAAAACATTGCTGCCTAGGCTTCTTATGAAAATAGATGCAGCCCAAATGGATCTCCTGTAATTGGTTTCAGATAGCGAGGTCAGAAGAAATATGATACAAAAAAAACTATTATGTGGAACAGGAGAAACAAGAATGTTTACACAGTCCCTCCCCCTTGTTACAGGCTATGCGTACCTATACCATATGCCGTTTCCTGATAACCAATTCCAATGTGTGGACAACATGAAATGTCATTTTTTTTTTCAAAACACATTACATTTATATAATTATTAAACAGTCATATAATTAAACTTTTACTTCTGATTCTTGTTCAGTGTAAAGTAGTATATGTAAATTATATATAATTGTATTGCTATAGCTCAGTCCTAAATATTTATATTTTAGGCATGAACACTTTTTGTATCTTATTTATCAGAAACCAGAAGTAGAAATGTGCATGTGAAAAAAAGTGCACCTTAGTGAGGTTTTAAGTTGAGCGACACATCATGAGAAAAGTAATTCCAGTGTATACCTTACAGTTTAAATGATGTTTTATTTACACAGTGTTATTAAGTGCTTTACCTCATAATACTGGAGGACTGTTGTATAAGTGCTCATAAAATAAATACATAATTATCAGGCACACAGTACTACAGATAATGTAGTTACTCTTCACTAAAAGGCAGTTATTCTACTGATCTTTAAAGTAGATGGGAACAATGACTTGCAACAGAAAACTGAGTTTTTTCTGTCACTATAATCACTATAGATTATTATCATCTATTATAGAAAATGTAAATATACTGGCACATATTTCTGTTATTGATAGCTGGCTGATAATGGAGGAATGGGATGGAGAATTTCAACTAGTCAGTGAGTTGTCAGGGAAAGTTCAGATGAAAAGTGCACACTAAAAGGCAGTAGTAAATGAAGGAAAACAGGCGGAGAGAAAGATGGAAATGAGAGAGGAAATGAGGTAATACATGATGGCTGAAAAGAGTGAGAGAAAATGAAAAACAGGGGCATTAAATAGGGACAAAAGGAATTAAAATTAGTGTGTAGGTGGGGTAAAATGGAGTTTAAAAATATTTATAGAGGGGGTGACCGAGAGGAATGAAAACAGAATAAGAGAGAAAGACAAAAGGGGACTAATGAATAAAAAAGAGAAGGAAAGAAGATGAAAAACATGATGAGAGATGGAATAAAAAGGGAAAGGCAACATTATGCAAAAACGGACACTTTTTGAATGCAGTGCTGCGCTTACTGACTGAAAAAAATAGCTGAAATTGATTGGAAATACAATGATTATATCCCTATGTGTTTACATTCCCTATGATTTGACGTTGAAACCAACAGAATACCAGCTAGTACAATGCCAATGGCATTCACCAGGTTAGCACTCTCATTTGTGTACATGCAAATAGATTGGGGAAGGTGAATTTAAATTCACATACTTTCTTCCTAGAACAATTGGATGCCAGGTATTCTGGTTAAACATGCAATGACTGTGACTTCTTTTAAATATTACGGTACAGAACCATTCTTTTTTTTTATTTTATTTTTTTTCAAAAGAACATTTCAAAGCTACATCAGTGGACACACAAGGCACTCCTGGTCTAAACTGGAGTTTGCTGTAGCACCCTAACAAACTGAACCTTTAGCCCACACTGTGTACTCTCTTCAGAAAGTTTCATTTCAGGAAATACGTGGAAACCTACAAGGCAATACATCTCCAGCTCAGAGGTTATTCTCAGGCACCAAGACTTTGTTCAATCTTAACATGAGCTACTAGCACTTGACTGGCAAAGGAGACTAACTGTACAGGCCCTCATGTCATTTGAATGGCATTACACTAGGGGAAATTCCCAACACATGTCTACTTAACCTCTCAAGTATAATTAATTATCAGTGCTTTTGTAGGGGGTAAAGGCATCAATCCACAATTTATTTTTGTTATACTTCTCTACACTAGAAGTTGAAATTATATAATCATCCGATGCTGTTAGACAGTTTTAAAAAACATACAGAAGGATGTAGTAAGGGAAAAGCTCCATATAATCACACAGAAGAAGATAAGCATCAGGACATTCACTGTATTAGTATTATGAACTTTTATTTATAAGGAGCCATCATATTTCTCATCATGGAATAACATGTAAAATATCACAATACAATAACAAACTGTGAGACAGAAGGTCTTTCCTGCTAGATTTTACAATCTAAAAAGAGGATGGGAGGATGATACAGAAAGGAAACTATATAAAACAGTTAAAGCAAAGTACTTGTTTATCCAAGATATATCCTGCTTCAATGATGATGAGTAGCTGCACCTTATTACTATAACTTTGTAACAATGCTGGGGCAAATTCTGACTATTTAAGCCAGGGGTCTCAAACTCAATTTACCCGGGGGCCGCTGGAGGTAGAGTCTGGGTGAGGCTGGGCCGCATCAGGTTTTCCACAAGAAAACAACAGATTAAAAACAATACATGGCCCTGCGGGGCAATCAGCGGCTTTGTGGGGCAATATGCAGCTGTGTCTGGGCGATTTGTATCTGCTGGGGAAATTAGCACCTTTGTGGGGAAATGCACGGGTCAGCGGGGAAATGTACAGCTTTGCGGGGCAATGTGTGGCTTTATGGGCTACTGGCACATCTGTGATTTTTTTATAAATAATAATTGGGGGTAAATTTTATGGCTGTGGGGGTATTGTGGGGTTACTGGGGTGTGTGGGAGTATTGTGGGGGGTGTGGGGCCATTGGGGTTTATTTTAATCTTTTAAATAGTTGGCCATGGGGGGGAGGTCAGGGGTGGCTGTAGGGGGGTTAGTGGGGGAGTCTTACTTACCCCCCCCCCCAGCAGAGTTCGGCAGAGCATGCTGTTGTGGCTGCTGACGGCAGCACATTAGAGGAGAAGGAACCCAGAAGTACTGATCACATGCGCTCCCGGGTTCCTATTGGCTCCTGTGACCGATTGAGTAACAGGAGCCTTCCCCTTTGCACAGAGGGAGTCAGCTAGGATCCAGTGCTCCACAGGCAAAAAAAAAAGCCTGGTGAAGCGCAGGACCAGGGGCCACAAACTAGCATCCCGCGGGCCGCGAGTTTGAGACCCCTGATTTAAGCAATGTGAATTTCTTTTCCCCCCCACAATAAAAAACATTGCCATGATTTAAATTCAGCTGAAATTTTATTACTTTAGCTTGTATAGTAAAAAAGAAAATATTAAAAAATGTCAGTGTTTCATAATTATGCACTTTCTAAACAAATCCATTTAGGCCAATGATTTGAGAAAATAAAAATCATTGTTGTTTTTTAGTAGATAATGAACTATAAAACCTGCTGATGTTTTCAACTGCAAGCTGGACAGCTTAGTAACGTTTCCTTAGAATTTGCTCAAAAATTTAATGTTGAGAAGCATCAGTAAGATAACTTCTGAGTCCTTAAACATAGTGTACAACACAAAAATATATTAGGAATCAAGGGGCCTGTTGCAGAGGAAAGAGCTAGTTTCACTCCTTAAAATTATAGCAATAATAAATGCGCATACAGAAAATCCAAGATCTGTTATCCATAATTAAAACTGATTTTCTGTTACTTTGGTATAGGTTTGCTTTACCTGCCTTTAAATTTTGTAGAAATAGTGACTAGAGACCTTGTTACATCCTTTTATTTATGAAATGAAGTCAATTAATTTGTTTTCTAATTTTTATAGGAGTAAGTACTTTTTAAATATTTTAACTTCCTTGTAAATGTAAAGGTTTAATGTAATATGCACAAGGCAGAAAGGCAAAACTTAGCAACTGATGCATACTTTGGAGAGCACTCTGTCTTTCCAGATGTGATTCTAACACATCTGTAGGATAAATTTGATGCAAATAAGATAGTTGGTCAGATTTGTATTAGAATTCCTTGACTGTGTGAGCTGGCTTGTGGATTAATCTATTGTGACCTAAAAAACTGAATATATTTTAATATATCTATCCTTTTCATACCTGCTAATAATGTGTGTGTGTTTGTGTGTCACAGAGATGAGATATGCCCTTTATTAATGATGTGAACCTCAGTCT
>WMED01000141.1:26054-43210 GCA_019650415.1 Pipa parva
ACACACACACACACACACACACACACACACCATGGGCAACCCACCTCACTCTATACTGTAAATATTGCTTATCACACCAGGGACGGGCCACAAACAATCTACATACAACACAGTATATACATACCACAAGTATGAATTAATTTAATACAAGAAATGAATAAAAATGTAGAAAGTAATACTGAAATAAATGCAAATCAAACAATGGACTTCTAACAAAAATAACTTTAATAATTTCAAAGGTCTGAGGAGACTACATCTGTGGTTAATTGCTAAATCATTATTCTATTTTTATAATTTAATGTATTATATTATGTACACGAGGTTCAGATGTAATATGTAAGACTATGCAGAAAAAAAAACTTGATGTTGATTTGAGAAATTCTAAATAACTTTACTAAGACTTGAAGTGTATTATCAAAGGCTAAACACAAAATTCACCAAAACACTAAACAAAATATGAAGTTGATGGCTACTTGTACAACAAAAATAGTAGCGTTATATCTTGTTGCTTAACAACCAATTTGTTTCCAAGATACAAGATAATATAAAGACAGTATTGTTGGGAATGTAGTAATCAATTAGCTATATTTGAGCTCATGAAGTCCAATATTTGGACATTGTGTTCAATGGGTATGGTACACAAAGGTACACTGCATGATTAAAAGCAAGATGATTTTATAATAATATTCTACAGAGTTATGTCATTTATTTAATTTGCTGGAAATGCTGACGTGGAGCTTCAGTAGGAGCATGGCTAGCAACGACTGCTCTACTGATTAGGACATGTACAGTCGCTGGCGCTGTTGAAGGCTGGGGAATGCAATACGGAAGTGCTGTATAGCACTTCTTTACAGTTAAGAATTTTACGTTGTTATTTTTTTAAATTGATAATGAATCGTATTTATAAAAAGGTGTTAGCATAAATAAACAAATGTAGTTTTTGAAAATTTGGCCTGACTGTTACTTTAAGGTGGATATTACCAATTTGCCTGTTATTTTCTTTTAATACCTCCTACACATTTATTGGAAAATAGAGGAGAATATTTGGTGCTCAATAACTTGTCTTATGGGCACACTACACGGTTTACTTTCTAATGGGCATATTATAAACCAGATTCAATATTGAAGAGCACACCCTGAGTCAAAGTAGCACTATGGTATATGAGTGGAGTGCTACTACTTTTGAGCCAATTATATAAATTACATGCAGTCAAGCCTTACATTATAAAAGTTCTGGATAAGGTACAGATATAAAAGATATAAAATTAAAGGGAAAATTATAGCTAGAGACTTGTCGATGTGGACTACCTTGATGAAGTGGAAAGCTTATATTATACATATTGCTATAATATAATGCTGGATGAATTTCGAAGTATCTTGGTTGCATTGTACATTACACAGTAGCCTGGCTAATGGTGAATACTGAGTAATAATCTAGATAATTTAAAATGTTGCACAAGATCATGACATCTAGGTGCATCTACTGTGCCTAATGATCCTCTTGCCCACTATCAAGTAATGTTTACTTTCCGTATTTTGGGTTCATAATACAATTACCTGGATAGAGGGCGCAAGGTTCAGTAACCTGGTGTCATGAGCCACTCTGTAAGTGGTTTGCAAGGCCAGATCTCACTCTGCTGGTTGGAGTCTGTTTGATAGTGTGCTGCAGCATTGGCTTCACTAATTAATGCAGTAATGACTGCACTAATTAATCCACACTAATCTGATACGATGGTGGGGATGCCAGAGTGCAACAATTGAGCTCCCATGTTACCTGTTCTTCCTGCATGGTGATAACTTGGATTTTACATTTTTGCACTTCTCAGCATGGTAGCCTTGTGAACCCTGCATTCTTCATGACATTCATGTTAATACCTTTGAATCTGCAGCATTTAGTGCTTATGTCTCTGTTCCTCTATTCAGCCTTACAGTTCTGCTATACTTATCAGGGACGGTTTTAGCTATGGACGATGTGGGAGACTGCCCTGGGTGCAGTCTATTTGAGGGGCGCTGTCACCCACATCACCCATAGATAAACTCACCTCCTCCAGTGTTCCAGTGATGCACCTTCGCTAAGCACTTCTCCACAATGAGGTAAGTTGAATGCGACAGAGTCCTTCGCTGCTTCCAGTCTTGTCGGCTCTATTCGCTGTGGATGCGGCAGCTGCTGGCAAGACCCAAAGCATCCAAGGAGCACTATCCCATTCAACTTACTTCACTGTAGATAAACACTGAGAAGAAGCACATTCTTGGAGTTTAGGTCAGAAGGGGGGGGGGAGGGGGCGAGGGAGGTGTCAAGGGGTGGTTCGCCCAGAGCGTCAATAAGGCCAGAACCGCCCCTGTATACTATACTGCTTCTAGAGATGTTATGAGTAACAGTTCTTCTTCTCTATTCTAAAAGTTGCTATGTGTGGGACTCCCCCGCCTCTGCATTAACCAGCATCAATCTCCTGGTGGTAAGAGGATTTACATTCTCCTATTTCAGCTCATGTTCCATTATACCCCATCTCATCAAGTGCCAAAACTGCCCTGTTCCACTGTGCCTTAACTCCTTAAAAGGCACAATAGTGAACAGGGGTATACTATAGCTCCTGTAGTACCCACATTCCCATATCACCTGGCTAATGGATTTATTTTGTAATAAAAAAAATACACTGTGCAGTTGAGTGACAGAAGTAACTTGGCTGTTATGCGTGTTGTGATGTAACCTGCATGAAAGTACATTGTTTTGTTTCTTAGCTAATATTGCAATATGGCATGGCTGGGACAATGACAGTAACTTGAATAATGGATATAGTTTACTATAACTTTTGCTAATAGCAACTTGCACATTACCATGGCCACTGACCACACTGCATAGTAACTACAGTAACTGAGCAATTGTTACAGAATGTTAAGATTATAAGTACAAAGATGTACAAAATATAAAAATACATTAAAAGAAAGACAAAATATTTGCAAACTTTAGAAACCAGTATCATTCAAAACACTGTTTCAAAACCAAAGCATAATATAAATTCAATCCTAAATATTTTACCTGTCTACAAAGGAACAGAAGATTTCACCAATGATACTTGGACTGGATCACCTGTTTTTATGTAAATATATGTATGTTCACACTCCTCAATTACCTGGGGTAAATATTGAGTAAAATACATTTTAAAATAGTTTAAATATGTTGTTTATGATCATAGCTTTGTTTTTAAATTCAGTAATTTAGTATTAAAAAATATTTTTAAAATATCTTATTTTAAAATACTGTATATCCAGAAAAGATACTATTGAATATTATAATTTTCAAAATCATTTAAGTACAAATGTTTGTCATATGATGTGTCGATATATTACAATAGTAATTTAGTCTAATACACTCAAGTAATTAAATATAAAATGCCTCTGATAAATAAATTATATTTTAAATAATTTAGTTTAAAGGGGTACTATAGTGCCGATATAACTACACACATACATATAAAACTCCTTTATACGAAGCCTATTGCTGACACAAATAGTTAAAAATTTAGGAAAGAAATAATACTTGGTGTTTGTTTCACTGTTTAGTTCTAAAGATAGCTGACATTTTCCTCATCCACTCCCCTTCCCCTTTCTCTTTTGCAAGTTAGGAAACATGAGAAGAACAATCTGCCTGACTGCTATTGGTTAAGCAGTGTGCTGACCTTTTGGCCACATAAATTAAGTTGGAATGCAGGAGATTACTGAAGGAAAGCTGACTTATGCACATGTTCTAAGTAGTAAGTAGGGCAAAAATATTTCAATATTATATGCAGTGCAACACCAAAGTTGTTAAAGGGACACTATAGTGCTGATATAACCGCACACATACATATAAAACTCTTTTATACTAAGCCAATTGCTGACACAAATAGTTAAAAAAAACATTTAGGGAAAAAAATTGTTTGCCATTTTGTTTCACCGTTTAGTTCTAAACAGAGCTGACATTTTGTTCTCCCCTTTCTCTTTTGCAAGTTAGGCTACACAAGAAGAAAAAGCTGCCTAATTGCTATTGGTTAAGCAGTGTGCTAACCTTTTGGCCTCATAAATTACGTTTGTTTGTTTACATTTGGAATGCAGGAGATTCCGAGGAAAAACTAACTTGTCTGTAGGCCCTACAATATATTAGGCAAAAATGTCTGGGGGGAGGGTACCTTTTCAAGGAAAACTGGCCAGTACACATCACACACACATTTCCTGGTTTGGGAGTTTGGAAAAGCTGCTTAATCAATCATCCAGCTTCACATGAAACTACTACTGGGGAGAAATGCTTCTCACCAAGTATAGTACTGTATATGTAAAGATGTAATCTGACTATAGTTCCACTTTAAGTGACAGTTAAGTTAAGTGAATTTTCATGTGTTAATTATAAATGCAGTTTCAAGTCATAGCAGGACTAGCAATGTTAATACAATTTTGTGGTATGGTATAAAGACTACCCAGCAGAAAGCTGTTAGTCTGTGACAACAGCAAGACTGGTACTTAAAAACCTAATTAAATGAATCTTTAAAAGGACAGCAACACCAACATTTTAAAATATCTCAATTTCATTTATCTATCTATATATCTATATAATAAAATCTATGCTTCCAGAAATTCTAAATGATGTCCATACAGTATGATATTTACATTTAACTTGAAAAATTTGGCTTTCGGCCACACATCCTGAATTTGTATTTTCTAAACCACCATTGAAAGCAATAGGATGGGGTGAGGTCTCTAAGAATGTGGCTATCAGTAATGAGAAAAACAGACAGAAAGCAATAATATTCAAAAATTCAGCTTTAAAGTACTATATTAGAATAACTGCCATGTTACTCCAAATAGGAATTATTATTTGGTGTTACTGGTCCTTTAAATTAACAAAGGATATATAGTAGCAGACAGTTAGCCATCAATTGCAATGTAAAACCACTCATCTCTATTACTCATGGTTAATTTAGACTAAAAAGAACCTTGAATAAGAACCACAGTGGGGTCCCATCACTGTGAATATTTACCAGCTCTGCCACCCATAACTGTAATGCAAAACTGCCCAGTAACCCAGATATGCATTAAAGTGTACCTGTCACCTCAAAACGAATACTAATTTAGTTTCTACTAATGAAATGCACATTGTTTGTAGACATATATGTATTAACAAAATGTACCTTCATACAGCGTCTCACTCTGTCATCTTTCCTGTCAGTCTGACTTTTCTTTTTGGGCTGGGATTGGGAGGGGCTAAATGATAATTGACATTATAGCACCTACAATCAGATCCCTGCTAGGTCCTGATTTAAGGGATCTGATTGGAGAAGCTACAATGTCAATCATCATGTAGTCTCTCCCAACCCCAGAAAGAAAAGTCGGGCTGAAAGGGAAGATGACAGAGAAAAACGCTGTATAAAAAAGATATATATATATATTTATTTCCAAAAATGTTTATTACATTAGTAGAACCTAATTTAGTATTAGAATTTTGAGGTGACAAATACACTTTAATTACATAGAACTAGTGCACTGTTTGCCCATAAACTACACTGCAGCTCAGTAAGCTACACTCATCTTACTAATTTGCCCTAAATTTTTAATGCAAATTGTTTACTGGCTTACCTAGCTGACAATCATGTATGCTGTTCAATATTCCACCTAATTTCTTATCAGTGTAACTACAAAGTCTTGACCTTGTTGGTCATCAGCTGAACAACACTGTGGCCCACTAAGTTGAGCTTACTGTATTCTACTCAGCTTACTGTAAACCATTCAGTTGCTTCATGTTTCCTTTGCAATTTGTGTACTAATGCACCGAATTGTACATCATTTATACTGCACAATAGTCACTCATGGCTGTCCCATAGTGTCTGTGCCCAGCAGTCAGCACCAGATTCTCACCACATTTACAAAGTTAAAACATGCATGACTTAACCATTCTAACAGCATTGGAGGGATAGCACTTTCCAGCCACAGGCAGCTATTGGTGTGGGGTTAAACCAATAGGCATATTTAAATGTTATATAATTGGTTGTACATTATTATAAGCAATAAAATGAAAGATAGGCTAACGATAACTAAATTAAAGCAATCATAATTTCAGAATCCCTTTTCAAAAATGTTTACAGTGAATGCTTTGAATAATATGATATATTATATAAATAGACTGACATACCGGTAGATACATTATTTCTGTCTGTATTAAACAATAAATGTATATTCTTGTGTTTATACACTACCATGAACTCAATCTGCAGGAACAAACCTACATTTCTAAAAGGCTAGAGCATATAGAGGACATAAATGTGAAATTATGGCATTAAATTGGGCCATGTTGTTCTTACATCTTTCTTTTAATCACTCATAATTGCAATTTTAGATTTAAAAAAAAATGAAATCAATTTGAATTATTTTAGGAGATCGCAACAACAACAACAAAAAAAAAAAAAAAAAGAGGGTATACATTTTAAATGCTGTTGTCCAATATCTACTTGAAAGATTTGTATTGGTGCTCCATCTAGCATCTCGTAAACCAAATCCATTCTCAATCAGACCACAATTACAAAATGATTTACATTTGCTCCAACAAAATCTATTTTTTTTTCCTAAGAGAGAAGTGAAAAATATGTTGCAGCTTTTTAAGTTTTATTTTAGATAGAGCTAAGTCTGAGAAAAAGGAGGAGAGTTTTACTGCTATTGTTTATTGATTTTCTAGATTAAGAATCCCAGGGAGAGAATTGTAACAGACAACCATAAAATTATTTTTGGTGTGCTTATTTGCCTTTCTCTTGCATCTATTTGGCCTGTGCCTGTAGACAATTATGCGTTCTAGCCTAGACTCAGGTGCTAATAATGAAGGACAAATAGAATCATATGTGTAAACTTCCCCTTCTGATGAAAATTTATATTAACTTTCTGCCACTGTAAACAGAACTGCATAGCTCAGCGTCCCTGATGAATTGGTGATGAATTCAGTCATTTATATCCAAGGAATCTGTGCATTTATGGGAAAAGATGAAAACCGTCTGTATTGTGTAACCTTGCACTTTTTGAGTAAGAAAAAGAAAACACCAGCCTGTTTAGTTCATCACTTAAATTGTGTAAATTTCAGCTCAAATAGCAGATTTCTATGTGACTGTCAGTCTCAACGAAGGGATCTTTGCCAATATAAACAAACCAAACAGAGCAGAGTTCCATGTTATCGCTACAACTGTGAACTTGTACACTTTCAGCCTTCCATAAAAGTTGTTATGAATATCTTTACAATATAACAGAACTTTTGTTTCACATTAGAACTGGACAGTTTGACAGGTTTGAGGTATATCCCTGGAGAACAAAGTAATTTGGTCAGCTAAGCCTTTGAAAGAGGTCCCAACGGGTTTTACAAGATTTTATTTAAAACATTTCTTTACTGTGAGAGGGTTACTTTTTATGATTTAGTGACTACAGATATAAGGGGGCTTATTAAGGAAGAGAAATTGATAACTGAAAAGTTAAAAATGAAAACATTAAGAAATTTTATAATAACATTATAATTCAATATGTTGTTTTTCTAGGTGGAAGAATGTTACTCTTTGTTTTGTCACACAAGATAATTTTTCCCTGCACCTCTGGAGACATGTCACCGTGCCGATTTCCTATAATCACCAAGTGTTGTCTCAGAGCCAACATTTTCTTCCCAAAACCTGAGTAAATTTCCTACAATACGCGCACATGTATATATAAACTGACTTTTTTCACATATTTATATAATGACATCAAGAAAGTCTCTGCAATAATTACTTCTGTGGTTGTAGCCTAACACTATGAACCATTACAACATTATGCTGATCTCAACAGAGGATCATATATCAAGAAGGTAATATTCATTCACCATCATTCTACTTTTGTCGTTGCTTTTAAACCAACAATAGTTGCATAAATGGGTTACAAAGCCACAATACCTGGAACTGTGAACAAATGGTTTCAGCCAAGAAGGTAATGAAACCCAGCTCTGCACTTATCACAGCCTGGTGCAAGCAGTAATTCCACTTACATGTTGCACACTATGTGCTATTGATTTGCAATCCTGAAGGCCAGTTATTGCTAAAATGATCCCAGAAACCTTACTGCCACCTTAATGACATGTTAAGAAGATGTATAAAAAGTGTAGTAGGTACCCTATAAAAAAAAAAAATAAAACTATCGACAATCCGTAAGCTACAAGTTCTATTTTACAAGCTATGTGTTATGTTAAAGAGTGGATATGTTAGAGGGTTCCACAAATATTGTCAGACTGACAAAATACTTTGCTACAAGATGACAAACTAAATACACAACAAAATCCAAATATGTTCTTCTGATCTCTTCAATGTATCAAATTAAAGACTTGGTGCAGGAAACTCATTGTATATACCTAAAGTTGAAAACAGAATTAATAATCACCGTTATCAAGTCAGTCATGAATATAAATTGAGTCAACAAAGAAAGAAACATACTGCAGTTTTTAGACACTGAAGAGTTTGAAATAAATTTGCATATTTTAAGGGAGCAGAGCTAAAAGGCTTCTAACATGATCCCCCTTTTATTTATTTAAAGGAGAATTAAAGTGCTTGTTAAACTAGGTGTGATCCTTCATGTGATGTAATACTGTATCAGCTGATACTGGTACTGCCTCTGTCTTGGACTATAAATCTTCTTTTTCTGCTTCCAGCATTGCAATCCCCTTCACTTCCTGCTTCTTTTTCTACATTGCTAATGTGAGCAAGCACAGAAGCTCTATTTCGCCTTAATACTGCTTAAGCACTTGCTCACAAGTGGGGTTGAAGAAGATGTGGGAACCAAAAAGGGGATCATAACACTAGACTCCCACTCCTATTTTCATCAAGGCACCCTGAAACCTCCCACACCCCATAATTCAGGGATAGGGGATATCTGCATTATTTTGAGTCATGTTTACAAGGGACTAAGCCAGTTATGGCAGTTGTAGCTGTGACCAGGTCTATAAGCTGTTTTGGATACTCTATTGCTGGTTTGGCTTTTGAATTGTTTGTGTGTTGGTTCCCTGGTTTTTTAACTTGTTTTTTTGCTGGTTAGTTAGCCTATTTACTTGTTATGAGTACTCTTTAGGTTAGCTACACTTAGCACATCAAAGCAGGAAAAATTATAAACATTTGGAAAACATTTTGCTCTTTTGGATTTTTTTTTTTATCCTAATTTTCATTAAATAGGTTTAAAATCAGTAAAACGTTTGGGCAACACAGATTGATAAGAAAAGTGCAGGCTTTTTTATCTTTATAAATATCCCCTTAAAAATTAGCTTCTTTTTCATTTACAGAGCTCATTTTAACAGGCATTTTTGTAATTTGATATTTTAATTTTTACCCATATATTATGAAATGGATAATATAGGGGTCTCTTCTTTTAATGTTTTATATTGTCTACTCCTATGAAATGTAATGCAGAAGTTGTTGAATTGCTTATAAACTACTTCACATTACCCTTGAATTAAGAATTTAAATGAAGACAAAATGATTCATTTTCAATTTCATGCTGAAGTAGCTCATAGTGACTGCAATTTTTTTCTAACAAGATAAATTTATCACTGTGCAGCTCATTCGGCACCCACTTGTTCTCAGCATCAATTTGCATTTGGACATATGCTGGCTTCTAACCTATTCTCAAATTTGCCCAGCCCTAAACTATCAAATTTCCATCTCACTACACTAAGAATTAAATAGAAACAATTGGGCCAAAAGACTGCCGAATACTGGTATTCCTCTATTTGCTTTTAAAATCAAACACTGGAGTGACAAACAACAACAAATTTCATGCAATTTCTCTGATTTTGTTTAATTTGAATTAATATTTATTTCAGCCAGCTCAATAGTTACCTGTTTTTGTTATAAGGATCTATTTAATCTACTGATGCCAACTTAGCAGAACTTTCACAATTCTAGTAGGTAACAACTGTTTGGGGATACTTATAAGAGGGCAAAATGGTTTAAAAATAGCAAAATCTTTTTTTTCCTGAATGTTTACACTTTTCAATAATTTCACCTATTTCAAAACATTACTGCCACAGCTTGTTCACCTTTCAATAAGACCCATATTTTTTCCCCAATTTGCTGGTATAAATTTCAGGAAAATTCAATTTAAAAAAAGGGAATCTTACCACCTTTTTTTTGTTTGTTTTTTTTTAACTGATTTTTTCTCTGAAATTCTTTTGCCACTCCTGACTGTATGGAAACCATTATTACCTATAAAAGACACCTGAAATCCTGTGAAAATACCTCAAAATGTGGCATTAACATATAAAAACTGGTTTTTTAATCTTTCCATATAAATTTTCTTTTGAGTCAAAAGAGATTTAAAAAACTTTTTATGTGTAGTTGTGGTCCAGGCAGTCGACCACTTTTTCATAAAATGGGTCCAAAGAAGAACATAAGAAGTTTATTCTCTTTATTTTCACTGCACTAAAATAACTTACCTTTGTCAATATATTTTCCTTTTTTATGTTCACTGAATTAACAAAACAAAATAATGACATAAATCCATTAAATTGTTTTTTTTTAATGTAATTGTAAGAAAGCAATGATTTTAAAGCAATACTTCTCAAGGAACAATTAAAAGCATGTTACTGTCCCAATCACCAATTTATTACGTTTTTCTCTCCATTAACAACTCTTTTTCCTACTTTTTTTTTATCACTGTTGCCTTTTTTGGTGGTTCTTCTGCAGAGACCTTTCAATTCTGCATTACAAAATTTACAAAAGTCAAAAATTATTTTTTCAACTTTTTCACCCATTTTCACGAAGAAAACTTCTGTTTTTTGCCACAAAAACTGGCAAAAGGTCAAAATGTAATTTTTGACCTTTTCCACCCCCCCAACTTTTAGCTGTTTTCATGGCAAAAAATGACCTAAAAACAGGCAAAAAAATGGGTGAAAAGGGGGGCAAAAAAGGTTGAAAACATATCTTTTGACCTTTTTGCCCCCCTTTCAACCTGTTTTTCACCACAAAAATGGGCCAAGAAATGGTCAAAAACATAAATTTGATGTTTTTGTTGTGAAAACAGGTGAAAAAGTAAGAAAAAAAATCATTTTTGACTTTTTGTAAATTTCGCCCAAATTTATGTTTTAGTTTTCTTGCCCTAAAACTTATCGCCATTTCAGACTTGTCATATACAACTATAACTAACTCAGTAGTATAAATGAGTGGTGAAAAATGTACCAAAATAAGTTACAATTGGAACATATGTAAGCAAAATTACTGAAAGCATACAAATTATTAAAATATCAATTATAATGTTCTTTCATATTTCTTATTGATGTACTGGTTCCAATTTCTACTGGATTTTTTAATAAATGAACAAAACTGAAAAAAATGGATAGAAAAAGTGCAAATATATAATACAGTATATACTACATATATACTATAATACAGTATATCTTATATATAGTGTACAGTATGTATACTGTATTAAATGGTAAAACTTATTTTTTACTATTGTAAATGAAATTTCACCATCTACAAAGCATTTTAAAGCTTTCTGAATAAATTAAGATACACTTTTATACCTCACAACTTTCCCATAGATAATAAATTTTGATTTTAATGTAAATAAACACCATAAGGTTGAAATCACATTTGGAAACTCTTAAAAAAAAAACACCATTTGTGGTTAAAAAAAGGAGCAGCTTGGGTGATAAACTGTTTGGTAGGCAAAATAGTCAAAACAAAAGAAAAAACACAACAAGGTGACGTTCTTTTCCCCCCTTCCTTTAAACTATACAACAAATGTTTTCTGTCTTATAATCAATCTTGGATACATGCAGACATGTGTAGGTTTAAAGATTTAAAAAGCTCATTAAGGTTTAAACATATTTTATCTGCTGCCTTGTTGGGCTAAGTTTACAAACCTGCAGTCAGAGGAAAATGTTACTGGCTTTGGTTCCTATTTTGCATGCTGGAAGGATAAGTTGGATAACAGGTCCTGCGCCACCTGTCACCCCAGGTGTCCCCTAGAATGCTTAGCACTGAAATGATTTTACAACTCTGCAGAAAATCAGTTTCTATCTGCTGTTCCATTACAAATAACTTTAGCATTTGATGAGCCATTTATGGAGACTTTATTAGCAAAAGGGGAGAATGAAGAAGAATGAAAGGGGCTTGGATAAAGACCTAAAGTGAACACCTGTGCCTGGAAGAACCAGGTGAGCCAGCGCAACTGTTTACTGGAGAATCTTTCCAACATGTACATGTCAGCCTTGGACCGACCTATTTTTCTCTCACCTGCCAGCACAGAGGAAGCAAGGATGCCTATCACACAATCTAAATACAGTCAAAAATAATTAAGAAAAGTAATTGCAAATTAGAAAACCGCATATTTTAAAATAAGAGGTACAGTAAGTCAAAGCTCTATCTAATTTGTATTAAGTGACTATACCTTTGTGCTATCTCTATTATGAATCCATACTGTACTTGGTATACTTACATGAATTACTGCTATTCATTAGTATTTTTCTTTATTATATATACCATAACTGATAAAGTAAGCATGCATTGTTAATGCACTGAATTATTGCTTTCCTATCATTTCAGTTTTATCGCTGTTCTAAAAATTGTCAGATTATACAGTATTTCTTAATAGACATATATTTAAAAAAAAAAGGCTGAGCCATTTTTGTTAAAAGAGACTTTGTCCAAAGTACAGTAAGTAAACTGCATTAGCGCCATTTACATCAGGGTCAACAGCACTAAAGATATAATTTATATGTATAGTAAATGCGGCTGGTAATAGCTGAATAGTTCTGCAGAAAACACTTATAATCAAAAAAAAAAATAGATAACAGTTCTAATTAATAAAAATAAAGTGTCAATGGAGCCATAATTGCTGTACTTCAGTACCTTCTGTTAATCTGTATCATGCAAGCTTATAGAAAATGTAGATAAAATGTACCACGAATAGAAAAGTATGCTACAGCAATATAATTTAACTTTACAATAGAAAGGTTTTTATTGTTTTATTTAATAGAACCTGCTGTTAAACAAATATACTTTAGGAAAGCACAAAAAGATTATCTACGGTTGAATGATAGTTAATGATGGCTACACTAATGCCTTGCCAAGTGCAATTTACCATATGAATTGTCTTATGCAAAAATTGTATCCTTAGACAAAGATGTAACATCATAAATTTATTTTCAAACAGTACAAACTAATCTACATTTTTATTGTTATGGTTGCATGAGAAATACTGAAAAGTCTCGATTCTTGGACAGATGGCCAACTCATTGCAGCATACTAATTTAAACTCAAGCCAAATCTAAGGTTATTCACTGTCTAGTCATACAGACAACAATATCTGCAAAAGGATAATAAATGCCAATCTTTTAGGTAAATGTTTATCAGAAGCTTATACACTTTTTGCTTTACTTGTTTCACTGGAATAAAAGCTCAAATGGCTTAGAATTGAAAAATCTGTTTATCAAACATGAAATGGGCGGGCTGAGATTGGAGCTTTTGTTAAAAAAAATTAAAATATATATATATAAAATCATATTAAATAGACAATATTAAATATTGTCATTAAATATTAATGACTGACTGTTAGTCCAACAAAAAAGGTGTCACTAAGAATTAAAATATTTTATATATATATATATATATTTATATACTGTATATATATATATATATATATATATATATATATATATATAAATAAATAAATAATCTCGCATGCAGTAGTGTATGGGCTCAAATGCAGAAAAAAGCTTACTACATCATAATGAAAAAATCATCCATAGACTATCTACAATATACACAGCATTGCTTTACAAAACAAAGATAAACAACTCTTGCAAATGTGTTATTAGCAAAGATACAACCTGGTATTCAGGGCAAAATTTAATCAAAATCGAAAATATTGATATCGCAATATTGATATTACTGATAACTCACAATTTTCACCGATATCATGATATAGATATCGCCAATATTGATATTGTGATATCGGCGATATCGAATTTTCCAGTGATATTATGTATTTTCCATAGAAATAAACAGATTAAATTTTTCAATCGAATATTGATATTACAGATATCGTGATATCCATAAACTTGGCAAAAATCGTTCAATATCGCAACATCGATTTCGCGATATTGGTAAAAAAAATCTTGATATCGATATTTTCATTAAATTTCACCCTCAGAGTCATATTTTCTATGCAGAAACAAGTTTCGTTTTCTAAGATTAAATCAGAGCAAATTATGGACTTAAAAGCCTTCTGGGTTGTAAGGTGTTAGGGCAATCAAACACATCAAGCAAGGAGGTAAAGGTGAGGTGGGGTTAAAATGAGCACAAAAAAATCTTCCACTGATAAAAAAAATGCAAGTAAGTCCTTTAAGAAGGGATGTGCACAGACAATGTATTCTGCAGGGCTATCTTTATCAGGATGCATTTCATCTATTTTTTTTTTTTTTTTTTAAACATGTTCTTAGTTAAATACATAAGCTGCCAATTTTTACATTTAGGTTTCTTAAAATTGGGCACCTGTAAGATATATAACAGATTAGTTCATGATGCATTCTGCAGTAGTTTGCAGCAATTGAGTTGTTGGCAATACATCATATCTACCATACAAATAAAGTTACAAGATCATAATGTACCGCATATGTTTATTTAGGTTACTATCCCCAGATAAAGGTTTAGTATAGTTGTCTAGGTTTGAAGTGATTACTTATAATTATTATCCATTCAGGTGAGGAAAGTGAAATTTGTAGAAACAAACTGTGAATCATCTCACCTCAGGCAATAGTTATTGAAATGTACGTATGTTGTACTGAGCACTAGCTTTCAACCAGTGCAGCAAGTGGTTGAGCAGTTTTACAGGGAAAACCTGGCATTTTTCCTTTGACTTAGGAAGGTGTATCCAAGCAAAAACTGCCACCAATAAATCAAGTTACTTTAGGTTGAATTGCTTGCTGCTGCCACTTAGGTTTGCTTCAACTAGCCTGGATGACAATCACATCTCCAATAATTTCCATGTATATGTCAGTATAATTATAATTTATAATTAATCATTTGGGCTCATATAAAAACACAATTACATTACATGACTTGGATAATGCAATTTTAGATTTTTATGGAATGCAATTTTAATTAATTTTTATTTGTAAACTTACAAATGCATTACACATAGTATGAGAGGGACCTAAGCTGTTCTTTCCTTTTAACTAGGGGCATATAAACAATTAATGCAACTTCACTCAATTGCACATTCCTCAGTGTTTCCCAGCAGCATACGTCCACTCCCAGAGGCAAGTCTGAGTAAAAGAACATCAGGTAGGTAACATCTTGCAGCAGTGCTTACCTGCTTTTTTTTGGTCAATATTTTACTATATTTTCCAAGAATATAAAATTTTGGAAGATTAGATAAAGTAATCATTTTGTGGCATATGTTAGGGCAAATTTTCCTAAAGCTTTTCCATCCCTATGGAACCCAAACTCCTTTTTCGTCATCATTTGCTCTCTGCTCACTTTATAGGCTTTTTGAAAGTTTATAAAACAACCTATATGTGTGAAACATGTGTGTGCTCCTCTAAGACTAGTTAAGAAATGTAAATACTTTGACAATCATTTTGGCCAGATCATTTTTCTATGGCACAATAATAATCTGTCAGCCTCTAAACTAACATAACTAGTGGAAATGCATATTTATGCTTTTGATAAAGGCTACATTGCACAGTCCACAAAGAGAAACAAAATTATGCTCATCTTATGATAGCAAGTACTGAGGCTAATATCCCCAGACACTATTGGAATTATTAGAGAGTACAGAAAGATCAATAGGTAGCTGAGGTAGTTATAGCCATCAAACTCCTAGGTGACCTAAAAGGAAACACACGCAAATGTGTTCCATTACCACAAGGTGATGCAACATGTAGTGATGTATTGTTCTTACAATACTATGCAACAATAGTCTTACCTATTGTAGGGAAATATAAGTGTATACTGGAAATATCTGCAATCTTTTTATATAGCACTCCAGCCAGTAGATGTCAGTAGTAATCTAGTGTTTCAATATTATGCATGGCATATTAAAGAAGAGATATTGCACCCAGCATGCAATGGAGGAGGAAGTCAGTTCCTCTTCCAGGGAGGGAAGAGAGGAGACTGGGTTAGTCTAGCTAGAGACAGAAACTCTTTGTTGGCTCACTCTAGGCTAATGAGAGTGAAAGTCAGGATATCTATCTGGGTAGTATTGAGCTCCATCCAGGAGAGAGTGGGTTTAGTACTCCCAGGGGGGTTCATTTATAAGGCATCTCAGTCAGGGTATAAGTGATAGCTTTAGGGCTAGGCCTCTTGGGAAAGTGCTGCAATCTATTCCTTCCAGAGAAGTCCTGACTAGTGACTGCAATAACCAGTGCTCTGCTGTGCCAGTTACACTACATGAACTATACAATGTGTAAATACCTGTATAAAGTTTATCCATTAATATTGATTGGTTATCAATAAACTGTTTTCATTTAATGTTCACAAGAATTCCTGGTGCCCAGCATTATTACTTGCTAATTGCTGTCCCCATATGTATTAGCAGGAGCTCACCCCCTGAGAGAATGGTATACTGGTAATGAAAATAGCGCTACACAATCTTTCTTATAAGGTTGTTATAGGGAAAATATACTTCCCTATGTAAGGAAGTATTCGATGACTGAAAATTTGGGGCAGAGCATATCAAATTGGAAAGGAATCCAGCCCATCAACTTCAATTTAGTTTCTGTGTGTCTATATACCCAGCGAGATGAGATTCCCGCTATAAAGGATACCAGTAACAAGACAATGTATACTTTCACACAAATAGGAAGCACTGATGCGATTATGTCATCTCTGTAAGACAGTGATTTTCAACCGGGGTTCCCCAAGGACAACCCAGGGGTTCCGCGACACACTGGTTGATGGCATCATTACCCAGCTCATCAGAGAGAGACCGCATCGATCTCTCTCTGTTGAGCCGGGTAATGATGCCGATAGCTTATGAATCGTTCTCTGTTCCTGCTAACAGTGAATAGAGCCAAGAAGACCCAAAGCAGCCAAGGAGCGCCATCACATTCCACTTACCCCATTGTGGAATGGCGCTCAGAGGAGGTGCGTCACTGGAATGCTGGAGGAGATGAGTTTGGATGTGGGCGA
>WMED01000142.1:0-18669 GCA_019650415.1 Pipa parva
TCCGAAGTGAGGCGAAGACTACGCACCTCACTTCGGAGGATAGTGAATTCCCCCCTAAAATGAATTTGAAAATTATGGTAGTTATATGATGAAACATTTATAATTTTACACTAGTCTTGAAGCTCAATTTTTTTCAAAAAGTGATGTGCCAAAATCTTTCTCTTTTCAATAATCTCATTTTTTTGTTTGACACATCCAAAAAAAAAAAAAGAAAAAAGGAAAGAAATTGTGGCTAAGGATATGCAGTTTTCATAAAATTACTATTTTACCAGACCTGTGCTGATAAAAACAGTGGTTGAATTTAAGCCTGTCAGGGTTTCTTTTAATGGAAAAATAAGGCTTGTTATACCTAGGGGGAGATGTTAATAGTGCTTAGCTAATTATACTTCCAGTTATCTCTTTGGCTCCACTGCTGCTTCTTGCTTCAAGGTAAATCTGATCTTCATTCCTTCTGTTCCAGCTCTGCCATCCTCTTTTTAAACTGTTGAAGGGAAGCAGGAAGAAAGAGAGGATTGCAGTGCTGGAATAGAAGAAATGAAGAACAGATTTACCTTGAAGCAGGAGGCAGCGTTGGAGCAAACAGTATATAACTGGCTAGTACTATTAAGAATCTTCTATTAGACTAGGTTCACACTAGCGTTTTTATGTGCCGCTTATTAAAAAAAAAAAAAAAGCCACGCTGTTTAAACCTATGAAACTTACCTGTTGCCAGTCACGCTAGCATATGACGCAAGCACGCACATGCCTGAATGCTTCATTTCGCAATTTTTTGCTGGCTTATATATGCCGTGCACAAAATGCAGCCAGATAGGAGGAGCTGTGAACACCAAAGGAGTGTTCACACGGAGTCTGGTAAGGTAGAACAGAAGTACAATAGAAGTGCGTGTCTAGAAAATATGCTGGCTGAAATACGCAGCGTGCTTTTTAGATGTGCATATCTAAACTATGCAACACATGTACGTTGTGTGTGAACTAAGCCTTAGGTATAACAAGCTTTGGTTCACATTTAACTGTAGGCTTTTTTTTTCCCATAAAGTAAGATACTGCAGGACTACTAGTTTGCAAAGAAAGAGCAGGCTAAATGTCCACTATGAGATGAGATGAAAAATCCAGAGTCAGGCCCCTTCTTTCTCTGACACCACCCTCCCTGGCAAACACCTCTGCTACTTCAGAGGGTATGCCACCTCGGGCAGCTTTGCTTAATCTATCTCTAGCAGACTTGATGGGACTCCATCAATTTGCTTCCTCATGGGAAATAATATTGGAGAAGCTTTCTGAGTCCTTCCTTATGCCTCCATACATAAAAGAAGGTACCGCCTCTAGAGAAAAACTTTCTGTTCTGCCTCTGTACTCTGACCACTCCTCAGATAATATGGATGGTGCATTAAAATCGCAGAAGGAATCTTTCCTCTCTGATAAGTGGAGGAGAAGCCCCCACAGGTTACCTAAAAATAGGACAAATTTAATGAGGCATTTTTTGAGGTTCTGGATAGTAAAATCCCAATCCTCCTCTGAAAAGAACAAAACCCTCTTTAAATAGTCAAATAATTGTTCCTAGCTTTTCCTACTCTTGAGCAGTTACAAGAACTGGTGACAGAACAAAGGGAAAAAAACTAAACTCAAATTTCAAATATCAAGTTTGCTCCTTCTCCCGGGAATAATTTATGGTCCTCTCCTTTTGTCATTGTTGCCTCTATTTCTAGGCAAGCCAAAAACAGCTCTGCCTTTTCTGGATGCTCTGCATTGAAGGTTCTCACCAATAAAATGTTAGAAGGGTTTCTTAAACCCAATTTGAAATAACCATGCGGTCCACTCTACATCCCATTCTAGCTTCCGCATGGGTCAGAAAAGCCATGGAATCACATGCAAACCCTCGCATACAAGGCATCCAGGACAGAGTTCCTAGCAAGACCCTTTTACAAATGATTCTCCTCATTCAGGAAACAAGCTCATTTCTCTTTAACTCATCTTTGATGCAGCCAAGGTCTCTTGAGGAGTTTCAGCTCTGTCAGTAGCGGCACAACACTACCTTTTGTCAAAGCTGTGGTCAGCAGACTCTCACATCAATTACTTTTAAGGGAAAGAAAATATTTTGAGAACTGCTGGAAACTAATATTCACAGGCTACCTGTGAGATAAGCACATTACTTCCCCAATAAACAGCAAAGCCTTTGAGCCCATCATGAAATACATATGAGGTAGTCTCTAGTAGCATTCATGGGTAAGCAGGTCTGCAAACCCCAGACCCTCCTGGCAATGACATAAATTCTACAGTCAAACTCCACTGACCAACAGTCTGCATTACTGTCCCTCCTCTGTCCTTCTAGATCTCCATGGTGGAGGCAGGTTGAGCCTTGATCTTTATTACATCAGACCATTAGTTGCGGGAAACTATTTCTACAGGCTATAAAACTTAAGGAGTTTTCTTCTCCCTAGGATTCAATCTGCTTTTGCAAGAAATAAGCTTTTCTGACCATTGTGGTGCAGCTTCAAAACTCCTTTTCTCCAGTAACTCAATACCAAAAGTTCAGTTTTTATTCAACCTCTTATTGTCCCCAAAAGGACAGACAGTTTCATAAAGTTCACTATTTAAAGAAACTGAAAAAGTTAAGTTGGTAGTCTACAAAAGTTCAAAATGGAATCCATCACCTCAGTCATTCACTCTATGGAGTCAAAAGATTATCTCGGTTTCTTAGATGTAAAGGATGTGTCCCTTCACATCCCAGTTCATCGGCTGTACCAAATATAACTTTGATTTTCTTCAGAACTGGCATGCTTCTCCCTAATCTGGTGACTACTCCCCCAGCCTTTACATTCTTTCTTTGGCAGATCCAACTTGGTGGGTCATCATGACACCAGTTTATCCAGATATGGTGAGGTTATTCAGCCCTGGGAAGGTGGCACTTTCCAAGAATCAACAGTTCCCATTAACATTCTTGAATTCAAGGCAGTACATCTTGCACTGCTCCACTCAACCCTAATTACTTCACAGTCTGCTAGTTTGGATTCAAGTTGACAATGCCACCACGGTGGCTCACATCAATCACCATGATGAAGCCAGAGAGCTTCATGGGAAGTTCCGAAGATACTTCAATAGGCATGAAGCTGAGTTCCATGGTAGGGATTCAGACCTAATGTAAAGCCGTAAAGTCCTTCAGTCCGTGGTTCAGACCTCGTCTGTTCCATATGGACCCATCCTCTTGGAACACTTTGGGACGTCCCAGTGTTCCCATGTCCCCAACAACGCAAGATAAAGAAAGACATGTATTACTTACTGTTAAATTGGTTTTGCTTGGTCGTAGGGAGACAAAGGAACACTGGGTAAAAGTAATACATCTCTCTCTTTCTGGTGATTAATATTACTTTAAGTAAACCCTTAAAGGAAAAGGAGCTGACTTTGATCATTCCTCTGCAACAGAAGTCTTTCACCCAGTTTTTAATGTATTAAAAATCTAGATAAATAAAAGATTATAAAGATATATTAATGCTTTAGCTATTTGGAAAAACTCTGTGTACTTTTCTTACATAATACTCAGCCAGAGTCGGATTTATTGAAATTTTTATCATTGTAGGCACGTGGGAAGAAGCGGCAGATTGGATGGTTCCCAGCAAACTATGTTAAACTGTTGAGTCCTGGTACAAATAAAAGTACACCAACAGATCCACCAAAAGCAGTAACAGTGCCACCTTGTAAGTTAAACTGAGATATATTGCATGTTGCCTGTATGTTTACATCTGCCTAATTCAATTAGGGTACTCGGAATGAGTAGATCATTGGCTTAGCCTAGGGGTTGGCAAAGTTGTTTGAGGAGGGAGCCAATTCACTCCCTCCTCCAGCGGCGACAACTATCTTGTGAGCCGCTGGAGGAGGGAGGCGTGCCCTCTCCCAACCACCTACGGCCAAACATAAGAGCCATCGTCGGTTGTGGGCAGGGCTTTGGCAGTGCGCTCCGAGCCACAACAAGGCGGCTAAAGAGCAGCAAGTGGCTCACGAGCTGCATTTTCCGACCACTGGCCTAGCCCACACTAACCTTTCCACGCCTTTTGACTTTCCTCAAGTGTCTCCATGACATAAGAATTTATGTACCGGTAAATAACATATGTATTGCCACAATTACTTGTATGAAATTTTATGGATTAAATCTAAAACTGGACTGGACTTTTTATTAAAGGTGGTTGTTGAAAAATGCAGAAAAGTGATTTGCATCTTCAGTGAGGACAGGGCTACCCATAGATTAGGTGGCAAATTCATACATAAGCAAATTTTTTTTTAATTACAATAATGTTTAATTTTAAAAAAATGATTAACCATTATCCAAATCGTAAACACTGCAATGCATCGCAAATGGAACAAGCCAGCTAAACCAGGTTTTTTGTCTGTCATCTTCTTCATTCATCTGAAGCTTTAAACATTTTTGAACCTTAAGAAAAAAGGGAGTGAAGTGCAAGTTACCACATATAGAAATTCAGATTTAGCAGTTAGAGAGAAAGTAGTGCTTGGTACAGTTTAAATATTTGTAAATGATTTTCTGGTAAAACATAGCAAGCCATCTGCAGTTGTATAGGGGAGTTAGACTAAAAGCCAAGCTCTTATTGATTATTGTTACTAGACCTCTGTAAACTTTCTTTTGTTCATTGCTTAGCATGTTGTGTTATTCGAAGTTCATTGACCATATACTGTATAATCTACATTACATTAGAGTGGGCAGCTTTTCTTTTTTGAATAATATAGTATCTCATTATAAACAGTTCAGAATATGCCCTGCTGTGTTTCTAAAAAAAAAAACACATAGAACCTCCTGCAGCTTTCTAAATTCATTGGGTTTGTAAACAAATAATGTATGCTGCTTGTAATATTTAGTCTGACCCGTATATGTATGTCTTTATTCTCCCAGACGTAGTTTGATATCTAAATGATAAATGAATTTAACGGATTGAATGAAAAAAAAAAAGAAATCTGTCTTTTGGTTTTCAGCGTGCCAAGTTATAGGCATGTATGACTATATTGCCCAAAATGATGATGAGTTGGCCTTTGCCAAGGGTCAGGTCATTAATGTGCTGAACAAAGAAGACCCTGACTGGTGGAAAGGAGAATTGAATGGCCATGTCGGTTTGTTTCCCTCCAACTACGTAAAACTGACCACAGACATGGATCCTAGTCAGCAATGTAAGTACCATGACGGCGTTTTTCATTAACCAGACTTTCCTGACCTTGTTGTTAATGACATATGCAGCATTGCTGTGATTCTGCGGCTCTTTTGCAGAAATCAAGCTTTGACTACTGCTGCTTTTTGCATCCATCTCTTTGAAGACCTTCTACTTTGCTATTAACAAAGAAAAAGCCTTGCGTTATTCAGAACCAATACTGACCCCTACCCAACTGATTTTATTGAGCTCTCAAAAAAAGAATCTTTTCTTCATTAATCAGACTATTCACAAAATGATTTCTTTCCTTGATGTGTGGCTATTCTAGTGATGACCGTACCAGGAAAATGTTTAACAGCTTTTCTTGTTATGGTGCACACACTCTTGTAAGGCAAAATCATTTTGAATGCTTCTGACCTGCACCAAGGGTGTTTCTGGCTATCTATACTTTGCCAAAACTGCAAAAATTGTATATTTACAGAAATGTGGCAGTGCGAAATGGTGTCTGTCAACTTGCATATGAAAGAGAGTGACATATTTAAAGGGCAAATCAAGAATGGGGCTGCCTGCCATGCTTTTTTAGGTAAAGTAGCATATTCTGGCTGGCATTTAAAATGCCATAGTCTCTTGCTTGTGTTACCATTTTAAATAGGTAATAAAGCAAGAGGAAAAGGATAGAAAAGAAATTTGGTAAACTGCACTGGTTACTTGGAAGAATCATTTACATGTGTGTTTGACTAAGCAACTACATACATTTAGTATCTGGGACTGGATGTACTGAGCTAGATTTAAGCTACAGCATGCATTTAATATGGTAGCTGTGGAAGTGGCAGAAAATGTAAGTTAAGGTTGAATGGTGATTCACTTAACTGCTGTGACCTGATTCATTTGCCTGATTTATTCACTTAAAAAAAAAAATCCCCATTTATCCCTGAAATAGCATAAAAATTGTATCAAAGTTGCAGTTAGGTTTAAATGTCAGTAAATTGCCTTCATTTTGTTTAGAAAAAAAAATATTTAGTTGGTTCTGATTTTCTTGCTGCTGGATTCCTATAGGAACATGTGACTAACTATAAAGCTTGAAAATTGCGGAAGTTTTATCATTTTATTGAATCAAGGCTGTACCTTGTTTCAGACATAGGGCAAAATTAATTAAAATTGAAAATATCAATATCGCGATATTGAATGATTTTTACTGATATCGTGATATCAATATTGCCGATATCGAATTTTCCATAGAAATAAACAGATTAAACATTTCATTCGAATTTCGATATCACTACATCGATATTGCGATAACGATATTTTTGATTTTATTACATTTCGCCCATAGTCTTGTAACATTTTATAAATGTTTTGAGGCACTTCTAAATTTGAATTAAAAGGATTATTTAATTGTACTTGTCAGAATAATCAGCAAGCTCATACTTAATTATTGGATATAGATAAGAAAGTACTGTGCATATGTCTTATGCAGGTGTGGAAAAAATGCTGCAAAGTAATAGTAGATATGTTAATAGTTTTTTTGTTTTTTTTTTACCAATTTGGAAAATTCAAAGTGAATTAACAAAAGAGAAATCTAAACCAGATCAATATTTGGTGGGACCACACTTTTCCTTCAAAACAGTATCAGTTTTTCTGTGTACACTTGAAAAGTTTTTTTGAAGGAACTTTAATAAGGAGGTTGTTCCAAACATCTTGGAGAACTAACCACAGATTTTCTGTAGATGTAATCTTGCTCAAATCCTTGTCTCTTCCTGTAATCCCAGAAAGATTCAGTGATGTTGGGGCTAGGGCTCTGTGGGATGCCATGTAATCACTTACAGGTCTCTTTTGTTGTTCTTTTCACTGAACTTAGTTCTTAGTAACATTGACTGTATGAGTCAGAGTAAATTTGGACCTAGTCAGCTGATATTGCATGGATAAGTATCTACCTGTATTTTTTGGCATTGATGACACCTTTTAATCCTGACCAAATCCTCAGCTTCATTTGCTGAAATGCAGCACCAGACTCGCAGGAACCTCCACAATGCCTTACTGTTGCCTTTGAAATTTTTGCGTGGGAGAGACATTGCTGATGAAGTAGAACTACCTTGTGTGTTGCTGCTGTGCTTAGTCTTTCCATGGTGTGTAACATGTGACATGAAACCATCTTCCACAACCTCACATATCCAGCAGTTTTAGCTGACCCTCACCTAGTTTTGAGCCTCTTACACATTGGTTTCTGTTTCAGTTGCTAACTGTAATGTACCTAGAAGAAATTATGCAAAGGGCGGTCACATCAAATAATAATTAGATATAGATTTCTCTTTTGTTCTTTCACTTTGCATTTTGAAAATGAAGAAAGATAAGCATTGAAAGCATTCTTTCTTGGCAGCATTTTACCCACAACTGCCAAAACATTAGAATTACTGTAGACCTAAAGCAACTCTGTTATAAATACTTCTTCTCAGTATATGTAAACAAATAAAGTTTTTCCATTTATATGAATATTCTTCATATGCCAAGTAATTATATTGTTTCTGACTTATATAAAGAAACTTTCATTCAGTTTTGTTGCCAAACAGAAAAAAATATAGAACATTATTTCTGAGTATAGAAATACCGAGGCCCCAAGGCATTGTGGTCTGTCTGTAATAACGCACATTTAATTTTTGTAATTTTGGAAGATCCAATGTTAAGGGGGTAATTCAGCATAGTGTGAATTTACCTCCCGATCATTCGCATCAGCTCGCAGAGACTGTTATGCGCTCACTAATATTCTACTCGCGAGACTGGAATACCTTTTTAAAGTGTTCGCTGATGTCTGCATGTAGGACATCAGCGAGCGCGTAACAGTCTCAGCGAGCTAATGCGAAGGATCGGGAGGTAAGTTCGCATTATGCTGAATTGCCCCCTAAATTTTCAGAAGCATTTTTAAGGACTCTGTCGCGGATTTGAATTCTGTATAGATATGTCTGAACGCTCTGTTTGTGCAAGTCAGATATGAACTATTCACCACTACTAAGCTTTCAGCTGAGCCGCAAAACCAGTTGGGTTTGTTATTCTGCTAAAGTAAAATATATTCTGTAGTCCTAATCACTCCTAGTACTCCTCCATTCCTCTCTGTGTAGCATGCAACATTTTTCTGTTTTTCATTTTGTTCACGCCCATATCTTCGCAGTAGCATACACATTTTCTACATATTTTTTTCCTTTTTTTTTTTTTGTCTTTTTTTTTTTAATCTTTCATTTTTGTATTTTCCCCTTTTCGTTTTGCTTATGTGTTGTTTTCCTCCTTTTTTCAGGAATCATATGTTGTCCATCCCCCTACTCAGGCTTGAAAGTCCTCAAAGAGACCCACTATCCCCATTTCACTGCCCCGAGGGATGATGGGAGATGCAGCCTTGATCATGTGACTTCCAGCATGATCATCTACTGCCTTCTGACTAGAAGAATACTGCAGAGCAGTGTACCTCCTATTCAATGTAGATGCATGTGACCACAATGTTGTATCGGCAGATTCAGGAGCAAAATTTACACTGAGAGTATAGAGGATAGTGGGTCCTTTTGTGGCTTTCTCCATCCTAGAAACAAAATTAGTATGTCATTTAACAGGTGCTTTGCAAGTGATTTTCATTTTAGAAGTTTTTACCCTAAAATTTTAAATTTGAAGCGTTTAATTTAAGTACACTAAAAGATGGGGGAGATAAGTGAATGACTGGTTCTCATTGCAGTGTTTTTGTGCAAAAAGACCCACTATCAAGGAATGCTGCATGTGATATTAAATGTGTCCATACATCTGAAATGTTATTTTTACTTGTACGTTTCCATGTGTCCAGTGTTGTGTTTTTTGTTGTTTTTTTTTTTTTTTATTATACCTATAGTAAGTTGATACACTAAACAGTGATAATCGGTAAATTCCCTTGTAGTTAGATGTGCCCAATTCTGTATGTGCTGATAACTCTGTTTTTGTTGGGCCATTTATAGGCAGCTTTCAGCGCTCTAGACCTACAACTCCCAATAACTCCTGGTGCTTGGAGGGCTTGGGAGTCTTAGTTCTGCAACAACTATGTAGGACTTGGGGTTTTTTTTTGTGCCTGTGTTAGATGGTCTTTGTAAAAACATTATTTGTATACAGACCTTACTGTGCAATGGTTGCTACTCCTTGAAGATTTCAAGTATTGCTTTGAGTATTTATGATATAGAAGGAGTTAATGATGCTGTTATATTTTGCACATTTAGTTGAATACATACATCCCTGTTTTGTACTGTCATTATATAAATATATATATATTATATTTTTTACGCTTATGGAGATAAGTTCACCAGTGTTTTCATCCACTTTAGCTAAAAAGAAATCTCCACCTTCTTGTTATGTAAGAGGGGTTTTTCTTCCCCCTACCCCTCTGATAGTACATGTATTTTTAAGTAACTTTCAAGACAAAGAATGTATACCTTATTTTAACCTTGGAAGTCATTTGCAATGTTTACATCAATTTTTTTTTAATTATTTTAATGTCTGCTGTGGAATTTTTGTATAATTTTTTTCCTTTTTTCACAGCTTATTCATGTATTTTGCTGTAACGTTCATTAACTGTTTCTGTCAACACTAGAATCTGTTTTTAATAATAATAATAATAATAAAAACACCTATATAGGAAAAGTAGGAGGTAAAGAAGAAAAGGTTTACCAGCCATCAAAATACTAGTAAATTGTACTTTTAATGAACTTTTTAATTCCGTTCACTGCTCGTTCTGCTTGCACTGACAGCGTTCCAAGCACTCAATAGATCATGTTGTGCAAGATGATAAAGCATCTTTATTCCATTGCACTTCCTTATTTTCTGAATGTAAAATATATAAATATGTACACCCTACAGCTTTAACAACTGTAATACAGCCTTTACAACCGTTACATGTATAGACTATTAAATTCTTCTTATAAAACCTATACTCCAATGTGTGTGTATATGTTTCTGATAGCAGTATATGCAGTACCTTTACAGTTGTTTAAAACATTAATTTAAAAAGTACTTTATTAGTAGTGTTCATTGCTTATCATTGTTTTTCCCCTATAGCTGCACAATGAAATTTATTTATTTATGCATATGACCTTTAGGGATTCTGTCAACCCCTCAAACAGTAGCAGTATGGCGGCACTTTCAAAATCCTCCGCCCAGACTGCAAATGAGGCGGAGCTTTTGCGCTATGTGTGGAGGCTTCCAGAGGCAGAATGGAAGTTAAATGGGGCCTGGAGCTGCCCTTAAATGAAGGTTAACCGATTGCTGTTGTTTTGTAGCATTAATAGAGTAGATGCTCAGATCATTCCTCTTACAATTGTGATAACGTTATCACTGGAAAATAATTGTTTAATAATTAAGGATGGTGATAAATTCAGTTAAAATGAGAGAATAGGCTCCATGCCCTGGAATGCCTACCTAAATATATTCTTTAATGGCATGGGACTAGATATGGACCCCCGACTCTGGGTGTCAACACATTCTGGTGCTCCCAAATGGTAAGATTTATTTTAGATGTGAAATTGTTCAATCACAGATGTCAGGAAACTGACTTATTGAATTAGTTATGAACACTCAAAAAAAAAAAAAAAAAAAAAAAAAAAGTTTTATTTATGCTAATTTAAATCTTTTTAGTAAATGAGAATTATTTTCGATTTTTTTTTTTTTTTAAGTGACATTTCTTACTTGTAAAGAAGTGCTGTCCAACACTTCCTTGTTGCATAACCCCCTCCTCAGACACCACCAGTGACTCTACAATGTCCAGCTCAGACGATCCCTCTGAGGAGTGTGTTCTTCTGCAGCTGCTTTTCCAGTGTAGCCCCACTTACTTTAGCCTTTCTTAGAAGTCAAAAGGGAGAGCGTGACATCATCAATGCATTTTCCCAGGATGATGTACATGCTCTCCCATGTGACTTCTAGGAAATACCGATACGGGGCTTCACTGGGAGACCGGCTGCAGAGGAACATGCTCCTCAGAGGCATCGCCTGAACTGGATGCCATAGAGTAGCTGGCGGTGTCTGAGTAGGGGTTATGGAATACAGAAGTGCTGGACAGCGCTTCTTTACAGGTAAGAAATGTCACTTAAAAAATAAATAAATTGTATTTACTGAAAAATTTTAATTAACATAAACACGTGCTTTTTTTATTTTTTGTTTTCGGCCAGAGTGTTCCTTTAAATACATCAGGTGCACTGCCCTGAAATTGATTCTTGGCAACTTACTGTTTGATTTGTTGGGGTTTATATGTTTGTGACAAATCCAATTTATTAGTACATTCAACAACCCTTTACAATAAAGAAATAGGAGAAAACCTTCCACACCCCATTCTATTTTCATATTTTCCTATGTTAGATCTGCACTCTGCACTACTAAGATGATGACTAGGGCAGCATCCAATGGATTCGTCCCTTAATACATTTGTGTGATTGAAATACATACAAATGGTTATAATGGAGCAAAGAACTTATGGGTACTTCTCTCGTATTGTATAAGGGTTGTCAGAATCCAGCATTGTTCAGAAGCTGTACTGTATACACTAAAACAAATGAGAATCTTCCTGAGATTTTATTATTTCTGACATAGATATTGGGGAAACAGGCAGGATCTTTGATAAAGCTTCCATCTCTGCAGGAGGGACACTAGAAGCTGTAGATAATAGCTAAACAGGGAGAGATAGCCCACCCTTATAGTGCAGCTTTACCCTCCCACAGGCTTCTTCCTTATTCAGTGTTCCTAAAGCTTAAGAGCCAAAGGAGAGGATCCCTGAAAACAAAACCAACATATAGCATATCATGGGATGGGGATGCCTGTGTCCCCCAATGTTCTGCACAGAAATGGATTTTATGGTGAGTAAAAAAAAAAAAAAATTTCCTGACCCACATAAATGTGGGACACAGGCGCAGGACCTTCGGGGAATGTCCCACTGTTCCAGTGATTTCAGCAAATTCAGTTCAGTAGCAGAAATCTGCTGTAAAAATAAAAAAAAGGAGTTTTGAATTTGTGACTCGGAGTGTAGTGACCCAAAGTGATGAAAATTCACACTTTATTTAATAAGCCCAATAGTGTTACAAATATCCCGTATGTGCACAAAGCAATTCTTTAATGAACTCTGTTTTGTCTTAGTTTAATGTGCCAAAGCACCTGGAAAAGTTATTGCTGAGCAAAGCTCCCATATCAATTCTTTTGGTTGACTCCTAAAAACTGAGCTGCTTGAAATCCTATAAAAAGAGCTAGTAGAGATGCCAATGCCAGGATACTAAAATAAACTTTAAATAGTCACTTTTCTTTTTGTATGGATGGGGTTATTCTCACATATATCAATGCACCAACATCATGTATTTTCAGCTGGAAATGTGGAGATGAATTTAAAAAACCTAAATGGAGGATTATGGTAGATCAACACCCATTACAATTGACAACTATTATTTCCTCTATAATGTTAAAATGAAAACAACATGCTCCCTTTTTTAATGTAACAATGTCGTCGTTATAGATCATTTAAACTTCTAGGTCAGGGGTAGGCAACCTGTGGCTCTTTTAATGGCCGCATCTGGCTCTTTGACTGTAACGAGCGGTGCTCACATGGAAGCACCGCTCATTACAGTCTGCCTGCTGATCGCCAGCATGCGCTGTAGAGAGACAAAACTCTCTCAGCACTTCCGGGATGCTAGCCAATCCGGAGCCACTGATGTCATTGTGCTTCCAGGATGCTAGCCAATCCAGAGCCGCTGAGAGAGCTGTATATGTATGGCTCTCTCAGCCCAAAAGGTTGCCGCCCCCTGTTCTAGGTGATGTTACTGTTTTGGGTAAATTGTTTATTTTTAAACATTTTTGGAGTATGTTTAAATACACTGGTCCTTAATAAAGGTTGTTTGTTAAGCGACTGTGATGCCTTATTTCATTTAAACATCTGAAACAGAACCTGGAACTGGATATCAGATGGAACTGGATTGATTCCTGTAGTCCACTATGAATGCTTTTAATATTTCTTAAACAAACATTAAACTGTGTTAAAGTGACCAAGTAGTTTAACAGATTGTACAAGACACTGCAATAATTTTTGGACAAGTGAAACAAAAGCTGATCACATCTGGCGAAACTTCATCAGCTTCCCTATATTTGGAAGTACTCCATACCATACAGCAAGTGTTTAGTATGAGGCTAGTTGGAAGTGGAACACCATATAAGTGTAAAAGCCATGTGGAACTAATTAAGATTTCATCTTTGGTGACTGTTTTGGAGCAGCTTGTCTCTTCATTGAACGTATATAAGCAGGTTATACCTACTTTATTTAATTTTTAAAAATCCTGCAAAGTTTGTGTTTTAAAGGCGGTGTTCTGGTGGGGTGGAACCCACTTGTGCCAGTGACACTGATAAGGAGAAGGGGAAGAGAGATAGAAGACACCGGTAAGAATAAATGCTAATTGCAATTTGGGGAGATGGGGGAGTAAATGTCTTGAAGTGTTTCATTCCTTCTAAAAAGGTTGTTTTTTTACCTGTGAACCATGAGTCCCTGATGACAATTTTTTTCCTTTCCGCCTAAAGGGTATTAGGGTACTTGTTATACTATACTGATTATTTGTCTCTGTCTGCAGTTCCCAGTTTATCTTGTGATTGATTTGTTTGGGGTTTGGTTTTGTGTTTGCTGATTTCTCTCTCTCTCATTGCAGATATATCAATCTGTTTTTATACATTAGTATAAAGATACTGTACTGTATACATTCTACCGATACTGTAGAAAGATACTACTCACAGGATAAACCTCTGCAATTGTGCTTCAGTTTGTCATGTAACAATTTCATACATACAGCATTATATTTTTTCTAACTACCAATCATTACTTTTGTGTTCGGTTAATATACTGTATATATGTGGGAAATCTATAAAGATGATTTTAACCTTTTCAGCTCGCTTTGCCGTTCATCAACGCTTTTTCAAAGTTACTTTTCAATTCGCTGGACATTTTGATTACTCTGATTTGTAACGTGCCGTTAAAATTGCTGATATAACCCTGACTCTACCTATATTAAATTCTAAAATGTATAAATATATACACATACATACTTATGCATGTATTTCTCTGGTGTCATAAAGGGCCAGCCTGACCTTCTCTTGCCGCTGCAGAAGAATGTGCTTATGGGAAGTTACGTAAATGAAAACTTACTGTAAAAATGCCTGATATAGATAGTATTTGTTTAGCCCAAATGCAAGAAAAAAAAAATGCCTGGCTAAATGTCTACTACACCACTCAGCATATCGATTGCAGTAAGGATGAGCACCATTTTCTTGAGGACATGACCATGCAACTTCTTGTTAGTATCAAAATATAAAATGTCATTTGGAAAATTAAAACTGTTTCTTGTGTTTACATGTGAACAAATGCCCAAACAGAGTTACAAATTACCACCCCATCCAACAGCCCCCACATTTGGTAGCCTACAAGATGTACATTTTTTTTAAAGAATAAAGCTAAAGGAGAAACTATATAAGCTCATCAAGTCAAGGGGTGCTTCACAGTGGGAGATAGGAGATACCATCACTGTTTTATGTTCCATCGCTGTCACTGCTCTCTGTAACTTTCCAATGGCGCTTTCTCTTGACAGATGCAGCAATTATCTTCACTTTCGGTCCCTGTATGCTTTGGCGAAGAGAGCAAGCGCAGTAGCAGTTTTACTACTGCAGAATACTGCTACTGCAATTTGTTCTGTTTAGTGAAAGTGAAGAGGATTGCAATGCCTGTCAAGGCAAGAAGACACAAGGCAGATTACAGAAAGCAGAGGCACTGAAAGGAAAGAAAGATATTTGGGAACATACTGAGCCAAAGATCCAAAAAAGATAGACCTTTGAAATTTGGAACTTGTTACTACTTTTTTTTTTTAATCTGTATTTTATTGATTTTCCAAATTGTTTTACATGTATTGAACCATTGAAGTACATTATTTCAATTAAATATATACATTGATTCATTACTACTTTTTGACACTGCATAATTTGTTTTCCCTTTTGGGGGGAATATTGTAAATAGGATACTGTGCTTCCTTACTTTGATATGTGAGCTATGGGTGAAAACCCTGAGTATTAGGATCAAATATTGAGAAGTACCCAGGTATGTAAATGCCTATTTTTGAAGAGAATTGTGGCAGTGTGTGGAGAGTCCCTAATTTCCCCAGGAAGAAGCAGCACTATTTGACAACTGGTTTACTTATAATCACTGTTTGTTTTATTTTAGCGCTGTGGGACACTCACGATTTATTGTTAGAGTCCCTAGTATAGTTAATAGAAATTGATTAGCAATGCAAACCCTGGACATTTTGGTAACATATAAAGTTAAATTTATGCTTATTTTCAAGAATATCAAAATGATAATATATTTTGTTTTAACAGATACTAATTAAAGAGCTGCAACAGAGGTTATCTAAACCAGGGAATTTCAGGTTCAGTCACTGAGTGGGCTATAATCAGGACAGATATGGGACGCTGTTATTTAACTTGACTGCTGCCACCAGTGTCGCTGGTATTGCACATTCATTTCAAAGTATCAAGCCTTTTTATTTCTTTTTTCTGATATGGCAGAATCCAAAAAGTGACCTTCACTGAAGAGTGAAGTAATAAGGGGGCCACTACTGAACATTTTGCCTGCTCTAAATGTCAAGCAAAATTTACATAAAGTTAAAAAGATTTACAGTGTAAGGCTTGCATTACTACCAGATTCCTACTCTGGATAGCCTCCCCTCTCCTGATCCTCATCCTATACCAAGTACTTTCATGGAGACCCTTGTTATGTCTACATTAACTCAGTCTCTGGCTGGACTGCAGGGTCTTTCCCTTTTGACCTCCTCCATTGACAGAATTTTGGAAAAGCCATCTTCCTCCACTACTAATCATAAATGGCAACATCTCAACAGCTATGGATAGGCTCCAAGAAGATTTTACTGTTACCTTCTATATTCTGACAGTTCAACTGACAAGGATGAGGAATTATCAAATGAGCAAAAATTCCAACTCTTCCAATTTTCTCCTCTATACCTGTATCTAAGTAGGTGTTAGACTGTTGGTACGTTCCTCTGGATTGTAGATGATTCATTGTTCTGTCTGTCCAAAACTACTTACAGTTCCTGGTTGCTTTGAGTTTAAAAGATCCAGCTGATAGAAAAGTGGAAGGCTTTCCTTAATCTATTTTTAAAGTATCTGGGTCAGCCTTATGCCCTACACTAGCCTCCTCTGATTTGGTTAGTAGAGTTATTTAATCTTCCTTAGATTCCTTAATTCAGGGTATTCAAAATGTGCCAGGGACAGCCTTCATCAGTGGGCACTTAGGGGGGAATTCACCATAGTGTGAAATGAGGTCCGGATCCTTCGCCTCACTTCACACAGACTGTTACTCAGTCACTTCTGCTGAAGAATCATGGGAATTGTTGGCATTTATGAGCATCAAAGACCCCTTCACATTGTTATCCACCCAAATTTATTTGGTTCACGTATTTAACTTTCAGCATTTTCATATAGATTATTTGTGTAGCTGAATCAACTCCATCTACAATGGGTTTACATCACCTAAGCAACTTTCTACTAAAATCTTCCTCTTATTCAGAGGTTCTCTTAGCAATCCACATCTTTACCACTGCCCTGCACAAGCTAGGTTGAAGCATTAATGACTAATAATCTCTAGTTCCTAGTCAGAGCAAGGTTTTTTTTGGACCTACAACTCAACACATCAAGACATTTGCTTCGTCTAACTTCCATCTGGGACACTTTGTGACATCTTAGTGTTCCTGTGTCCCGCATGACGTAGGAGAAAAAGGGATTTATTGACTCACCAGTAAGTCCTTTTCTCTCTGTCATGGGGGGACACAAGAAGTACTTTGTGGCCTTCTTCAGAATTACTCTGCCTCTTTAGACTCAACTAAAGGAAAATGGGAGGAAGCAGAGTGAGTAGGAGAGTGGGAGAATCCACAGATTGTGATCCTTGCAGCGGGAGTGAAATAATTTACTGGTGAGTAAGTCTCTCTTTCCTGGAGTTACTGGCCCTTTATACTCTGCAACATTATGTCATTGCATATACATTTTATAAGCAATGTATTCAACTTTCTTTGCTAGCAAACTGATGTTAGCAGGTCTGGAGATTCCAAAAGTAATGTTTCAAACTGAGCTGGAGTTTGAAAGGCATAAAAGATTTTGGTATTACTGCTGGACAATCATAGGTAATATACAAAGATGTAAATATAAAATAAATGGTCGCTTTTTTAAAATAATGGACCTGTCACCATATCTTCCTATTTGGAACAAGGAAGTGTCTGATTTTATGGCTCTGCAGCATTTAGCTTCCTACATACATTTAAGCAGGTATGCTTTATTTACTTCTGCTTTGGAGCTAGGTAGGAAACTGTTACCAAAACCTTCCATTGGATACTATTTATTAATAAAAAAGCTATTTTGTAAACTGATTGAATGGACCTCATTGTTCATATTGTGGTAGTTCAGACTGCTCATTTTACTATAGGAGCACTCTGCTGTGCAAGGTAGCATAAAGACTTCATTTGAAGTAGGCCAAAATGATATGGACATACATTTGATGTTGGGTTCATTTTTACAGCATGATGTTATTTCCCTATTTGGCCCTGAAATGAGATCTGGGGAATTAAAGGCAGAAATAAAATTAATATATTATAAATTATACCTGGCACTAGTTGGGAAGTTTGAACTGTCATGGGGAATAGAGTAGCTGTTCTGGAGAATGAAGGCAGTTTCATAGCAATCAGTACAGCTATGAAGCTGCGCTCTGGCTCCCCCTCCTTTCCTGGCCTCGGCTGTGCAGAGCGGAGTCAACATCATCATGCTTACTCCAGACATGCGCAGTGATGATTTCACTGCTCAGAGTTCACCCATTGCTGCAGTAGGCATGATGATGTTGACATCACTCTGCACCGCCGAGGCCGGTTAGGAGGGGGAGCCATAGCGCAGCTTCTAAGCTTTTCCGATCGCTATGAAGCTGCCTTCGTTCTTCAGAACAGCTGCTCCATTCTGAATGAAAGGTAGGACCTTTCTACCTCTAATCTGATTCTAAACATTAATTTGAGATATAGGTATTTACTTTCCTAAAACCACAAGTGGGATAGATGATGTTGACCATGGTATTGTGGTCCCTTTTCTTTTTAGTAACCTTTCTTTCTAACCTATTTCTAGGATTCCCAACTTCTTCTTCCTTCATTGTTTTAGATCAGGGTGACATCTTCTTATGTCTTTTTTTTTTAACTCTCTTTGCTTTCTCTGTGTTTATAATAAATACATTGTTGATGTATCCCTAGTCTTTACACTGAGGACTTAACTTTCTTTATGACCACTTCTTGTATTTGAAATGAATTGCTGTCTGTAACTTATTTTTCATACCATGACTCCAGAATCCACCATTTTCAATATCATTTTTTTAAAAATAATTCTCAATTATTTTTTTTAAATAATAAATTGACCTAAACCTGAATTTTATTTCTGATGAAAACCTATTGGTATCTCCAAATTAAATACAAAA
>WMED01000142.1:18728-43153 GCA_019650415.1 Pipa parva
TTAATTAATTATTTTTTATCCTCATGTCTTTATTTGTTATAATCAAGTAGGTCGATCTTTTAATGCAGTTATGAATGAATGTTGTAATGATATTTTACATATAAGAACTGTATGTGTAAACTTAATCAAGAGTAACCTTGGTAATTATGGTAGCTATAATGTCATATTCCTAGGATAAGAAACAATCTATTGCATACTGCCATGGTCCTTTGGTTGGGGGCCACATTAATGTTTACACGCTTGGTGACATCTCAGAAAAGCCTCAGCAGCTCTAATGACATTTTGCTGCTTTTTAAAAACTGATGTCAATTGTGGGTATGTCAACACAATGCGGGCATGACATACCCATGAATATAATGATAAAATAATGATGCCATACTTAAACTATGGCTTTCAGAGAAGTCATCAGGGGTTATATTGGTAGTGGTTTACCCCCTAGGCTCCCACTGAGATTAAGGAGATTCAATGCTCTAAGTAAACACTGAACTGCAAGATTTAACTTTGCTATGTTCTACATTCATTTCCTAGTTAAAGTGTCTTGGTAACAGACTTTGTTAGCTGATAGTTTTATCTAACTGGTTTACTTTATGATTATAAATAAAGTAAAAGGCTCATTGCACACAGGATTTCTGTTATGGCACATAATTTGTAACCTGTGACAGCTAGCGTAACTTAACAGCATATTTTTTCTACAGTAAATTTCTGCTTCAGATTCCATTCAGATTCCAGTGTTGTTACACATGCACATTTTACACGGATTTTAAAATATCTTCTGATCCATGTTACAAATTGGCAGGAACTTGAGGTGTATTTACATTGATACATTTCCCTTCAGTGCAGAAGTGGAGCACTGAAGTGTAGTAATTGTTTCCTGTTTTTCAGGGTGTGCTGATCTTCATCTTCTGGACATGTTGAGCCCAGCTGAAAGAAAAAGGCAAGGGTATATTCATGAACTGATTGTGACAGAGGAGAACTATGTGAATGATTTGCAGTTGGTTACAGAGGTAAGATAAATAATGTGTTCCCTTATACAGAGGTAAGTAAGGATAGGATGATGATCATGGCAGCTATGTTCTGACATAAGAGGGTAAAGGGTTTTCTACAAATGTAATGATCTATTTTGAAAGTTTTATGTTTAATGTATATACAGTACATATAATAATTTTCTTGCACCCAATGGAATCTCAGTTAGAAATTATCCAATTTTACACCTGGAGCTCTTTCAGGGTTATTGACTAAAGTGAGAACTTGACTATCTAAGTGAATTCTTATCACTTCAGGCAGGGGGATGTGCCCTGATTCTCCTCTCCTTAATGACTAAACAGTGGATTTCCATACCAAATTCCATTGCCGTGTTAGAATTCCCATACTAAAGTCACAACAGCGTCGGTAGCAGTCTATTGTGTAGTGTGCAACCATCGTTAGCTAGCGAATTTGCCACATCGCAGAGTTTGTTGAATATCCGAATATGGGGAATTGGCGAATTCACATCTTTACGAGACAATTCAGACTTTAGTCAATAACCGCCTGTGTCTCTGCAGCAACAGTTTGCTTGCATTCAAATAGACAATCAACTGCAGATGAACTGAGCAATCTCAACAGGATAGTTAGAAGTGACAGCTCTTGGGTTATACAATAAGGGATGCCTTTATAATGCTTGCATATTAATTTCGGGAAAATGCCACAAACCTATCCTAGAACACTGGCACAGACTTTAGCGATGAATCACTAGTACAAGTACTTGCTATTAAACTGTATCTACTCCATGCTTGTAAAGGTTTTATAGTTAATTAGTGCATGGAACTTGTGGAGTTTACATGCAAGGCAGAAGAAGAGATGAGCATATTGGTTGGTTGACTTTTTTCCATTACAGGAAAAAAACAGTTTTGTGGTATTATTATTTAATGATATTTAAACAGGTAAGTTAAACTATTTTTTATTACAATGCAGACATTCCAAAAGCCCCTCCTGGACTCAGAGTTGCTGACAGAGAAGGAAGTAGCAATGATATTTGTCAACTGGAAGGAACTGATAATGTGCAATATTAAACTTCTCAAGTAAGATCCTCTGCTTATTTTATATAGTGTACAGACTAAAGAATGGATCAGTGGTAACAGACCAGTACTACTTTGTTAATTCGGGATCTATGTGGTCATTCAACATAAAAAGAATCAGAAACCATAGTGGGAAAAATATGGTCTATAACACATGTAAACTGCATGTAAACATAGAAAAGAAAAGGTCGATGTATCAATATATCATATGGAATTTATCCCATTTATTGGGTAATAAACAGGGTCAGTATAGGTACCATCAGTGACTCACTAAACTACTTCAGTAGGAAAAAAGACAATCCTAAATCACCTCCTTAAAGGGGAACATTAGGCTTGTTTATTCTAAGGATGATTAGAATGGAGGAGATACTCATAGATGAGACTATTGGGCCCCAGTGCTACCCCTGCTCTGTTTACAATCACAATCTCTTATGCTGCTGACAAACGCCTCTAAACTTCTGGTTCCTCTGAGTTTTGCCAAAATGCTGCTAAAATCTGCTACTGCGCTTGCTCATTTCAGCAAAATAAAGAGGAACCGGTGTCATAATATGGCCCTAACTGATTGTAGAATGCATTACTACTATAACATTTTTAGTTTTTACTTAATTTAATTTTTAATAAATACCTTTTTTTTTTTTATGGCCAAAAAGTGTTTTCTTACCTGTAAAGAAATGCTGTCCAGCACTTCCGTGTTGCAGTCTCCATCTTCGTTCTCTACCAGCGACTCTACGGCATCCGGTTCAGGCAGTCCTTCTGAGGTGTGGTTTCCTCTGCAGCCACTCTCCTTGTGAAGCCCCCGCATCAGCATTTCCTAATAGTCACATGGGAGAGCGTGACGTCATTCAGGGAGGACGCATTGATGACCTCACGCTCTCCCATGTGACTATTAGGAAATGCCAATGTGGGGGCATCACAGGGAGAGCGCCTGCAGAGGAAAGCGCACCTCAGATGGACTGCCTGAACCTGGCGCTGTAGTGTCGCTGGCAGAGAATGAAGATGGAGTCTGCAACACGGAAGTGCTGGACAGCACATCTTTACAGGTAAAAAAAAGAGACCTTTTTGGCCAAAATTGAAAAAAAAACCCATATTTATTGAAAATGAATAATTAGCATAAATTAGCAAATGTGTTTTTTTCAGTTTTGGCTGGAGTGTTCCTTTAAAGAAGAACTAAACTCTGACTTAATCTCTTGTTAAATTCAAAGGTCTGATAATTAAGAACACAATAAAACTTAAAACCCTGAGATCTTACTCGCCATTAAGAAGTTATGAGCTCCTTCATTGCTGAAACAGTTATATCCATTGTTTCCTGTGGTATTATCTACACAAGCCAAAGTAAAAGCAGCTCAGCTACAAAACGGCCAGTGTTGGCAATGGCCTAGCAAAGTTGCATGAAAAGATGAGGACAGATTTCGGCTTTGTCAAGTGTTCTCGTTGCGTGTAGCGTAACTAGTAAGATCCATACAAAAGACACTGACCCATTTGTGTAACCTTACCATCAGTAGTCCAGGTAGTTTTTCTTTTTCAGGTGCATTCTGGGTGATATCAATTTAAGAGAGAATTTGTGACTAGCGTTTACATTTGTTTCAGGAGATGTTTGTGAATTTTGGCGTGCAGTTTGATCTCGGACACAGCAGTCTCCATAACTGTAGAATTAGCCTTTGTATTCAGATATGGTCACACAGGGTACTTTTTAGAACTGTTCATTCTACCACTACACAGTATCAATGGGGAGTACAGGCTTCAAAAACTTCAGAGGAAAAAGATTTAACATTTATGTTATTAATGTTATGTTTACGATAAAGAATGTTTTTATAAAACACTAGTATATGGATATGGATAGTACAATAGACTGCTTCCTGAAAATGTTTCTATTTCTTACATTGGATCACTGTACCTGTAAAGTTTTTCATTAAATCAGTGCAAAGGGTTTCATTTATACATCAGTACTGGACCAGTGGTTGTACAAATTGCATTTTTGTCTCGTTTGTCTCTAGAGAATCTTATTTGTCTTCCTGCTTTATTCTTTACTATTATTTAGGGCCTTGCGAGTAAGGAAAAAGATGTCAGGGGAAAAGATGCCTGTGAAGATGATTGGAGACATCCTGACTGCCCAACTACCACACATGCAACCATATATTCGGTTTTGTAGTTGTCAGCTCAATGGAGCAGCCCTCATTCAACAAAAAACTGACGAGGTGCCTGAATTTAAGGAGTTTGTGAAAGTAAGCACTATATTTCTATTATATTTATTATGTGTAACTTAATACCCAAGAACATATTTAGAGTAGGAAAAGAAAACTGTTTCATCACCAAAACTGTCGTCCTCACCGTAAACTAAAGAGCCAGGTGCAGGAAGAAGACCATTATAAGACTAAATTATCAACGGGAGCAATTGTTTACAGATTTTTAGTAACCAATCATTAGTTGGTTTGTATAATACAAGTTCCCCTATACTAGTGTATGCTAACAACTGATTCGATGCTGTGTGTTACCAGATCTCTGGAACACTTGCCCCATTGATGAATTCCACTATGTGTATTTTGGTAGAGAACTAACCAACAATTATACATAATTGCAGAATTCATCCAGATTGATTTATCAATGTAATGAGGAAATATTTTTTTCCATGTCTTGCTTCCAGAGATTAGCAATGGATCCCCGATGTAAAGGAATGCCTTTATCCAGCTTTCTTCTCAAGCCTATGCAAAGAGTAACCCGATATCCACTTATCATTAAAAATGTATGTACACTTTTTTTTAATTATATTTTTTTATGTTTTTTTTTTGTTTATTACAAATACTCTCCTTTTTGGGGGTTAATAAACAGTTTTTGTGAATAATATAATGCATAGATGGCTGAATTAGTTTTTAGACTGCATATAAATGTCATTGGATTAAACTTTGTATCTGGGTATATTTATAAACTCGTTTATATTATTTACTTACATTTACTGAAATCTGTTCCCTTTTTAAGAACTGGTAATGGAATTTGGGGGATGTAAAATGGGGTGAAACATTAAGCTTGGGCAATAAGGTGTCAAGAGGACAGGGGCTGGTGAGAAAGCAATAGAGCATCAGGATAATTTCTGCCATTTCTAGACAGTGGGACCACCTGGACTAGTAGTGAGGACATGGGCTGGTGAGAAAGCAATAGAGCATCAGGATAATTTCTGCCATTTCTAGACAGTGGGACCACCTGGACTAATAGTTAGATTACAGGGTCTCTGACTGCTGCCAAGTCTATCCTCACTGACTAGTTCAGGCATAGTCAATGAAGGATTTCATGTTATAGAACATATTGTATAATACTATATGGAATATTATATATATAATATAATACAGGAAGAGCACTAATAAATCATTTCACTATTGAACTCAATGTATTTTCATTACCGTGTTAGAAGTCAGCAGATTTAAGATCAGGCATTAATGTATCCTTTAGGCCTTTTTAAATGTTTCTTTCAGGTGGTGTAAAGACTACCACTACTTACTACTGACAACAACAGGGATCAGTTGCTTGTAACAAGCTGGTCTCACTATTTGTTATTTGTGGAAGACACAAAAAGCAGACTTTTGAATTGATAATTACGTCCCTTTATCATTGGCTTCTATGATGTTCCAACACCAGTTCTTTCCCCAGAAAGCTACTTTTTAGCTACATGACTCATTCCGAAGAAAATAATTAAACTGATCTAACGCAACAGTTAGTTTCTCCATATGGATGGACAGGCGGATTTACGGACATTAGATAGATATAGATATAGATATAGATACAGATAGATACAGATAGATATAGATAGATGCAGATAGATACAGATAGATATAGATAGATGCAGATAGATACAGATAGATATAGATAGATGCAGATACAGATAGATATAGATACAGATATTTATTTGTCAATTCTACATATGTACATAAGGACATACAAAGATTGAAATTGTGTTACTCATCTTTCCAGTCTCCAGCATAAATGACAGTTGAAAAGGCAGTGATTTACAAATCAAGTAATTAAAGTAAAGTGCAATGGAGTGCATGATATAAATAAGAAAAAAAAAAAATGAAATAAGTAAAGAAAAATGAAAGTGCATAATATATCAGTTTAATGAGGTAGCCAAATGGAGCAAATAGTAATAAAAACTGGGGGAAGGGGAGGGGAGGGGAGTGGCACATATAGGCGAGTAAGTCAAAGTTAAGTCAATCAAGTGCTGGCTGAAAATTACAATTACCGGGGGAGAGATAAGGCAGGGGGGCAGAGCAGGGAGAGTGTTCAGAGATCTTACAGCCTGGTGGATGAAGCTGTTTTTCAGTCTACTGGTTTTTGCCATTAAACTGCGCATTCTCCTCCCTGAGGGAAGCAGGTTGAAGGATCTATGAAGGGGATGGGTGGGATCACCTGCCAAACAGAGGGCTTTCTGGAGGTGACGAGAGTTATACAAGTCCTGAAGGCAGGGAAGAGAGGAACCTATAATCTTCTCAGCCGTTCTTACATTGATGGATACGAAGGAATGCAGATGAATGGATAGAGATATGCATACATTACTCTGAGCTGTGGCACTGAATAGCATTTAATTAGCAGCAATTTTTTACCACATTTCATCTAAATGGTTTTTAAAACATCAGCTCCTTGAAAACTACTGTTATAGTATCATATCAGTGTGGAATTAACACAATAAAAGTTGTTGCACATATGTAAGCCCTTGGGTGTGTGTGTATATATATATATATATATATATATATATATATATATATATATATATATATATATATATATATATATATATATATATATATATATATATATATATATATATATATATATATATATATATATATATATATATGCATAGGCAGGTACAAATGAATTCAGTTGTTTTCTGTGGCACTCACATTTACACAAATAGATTGCTTGGTGTTAATGCAGGTGGCATATAAATGATTGCATTCTTGGCTATTTTCTAGGATCTCCATTTCTTATCTTCTCTTCATTGTCAATAAAAATGTAGGAACAGCTGAACAAGCATCTATTTATACATGTTTTAAGGGAAAATACACAAGACGAGGCCTTTGTAGAGATTTAGGGGGTTATTCACTAAAGTCTAAATTGTTGCGTATAGGTGCGAATTCGCCAGATAAAGATAGGTCACAATAGGCTGCTACTGTCACAGTCGCGACTTTATTATGAGAACATTGTCAAAGTCGCGACTTTATTATAGGGAAATTGTAGCAATCTTAACTTTAAAAAATTGTCACGACTTTACAATGGAGACATTGTTGTGGATTTGCTATGGGAATTCGCTGTTTTAGAATTCGACAGTCGAATTCGCACCTTAGTGAATAACCCCTTTCATGTTCAGTGGTTTGCTTATTGGATGGGGTTTATTTTTTATATGCAATTATGTACTGTTAATTTTATTATAGTTAAGGAAATAAAAACTATATTTTTTCTATTTAAAACACAAAGAAAACTGTTGTCTATTTATAAACTTAAGGTTGTTATTACATCAGTGTTTTATTGCTTTACAGATTATTGAAAATACTCCTGAAAATCATCCAGACCATAGTCACCTGAAGCATGCCTTAGAGAAAGCAGAAGAGCTGTGTTCCCAAGTAAATGAAGGGGTTCGGGAGAAGGAGAACTCGGACCGGTTGGAGTGGATCCAGGCTCATGTTCAGTGTGAGGGTTTGTCTGAGGTATGTACAGTAACGCATCAACATAATAAAATCCTACAATACTCAAAATGGGATTGCTGGGATGTCAGACTTACTGCCCTTTAATCAACAGCTTTTTCATTCTGATATTTTATTTAAATGAGTCTTGCTTTAGTGTCAGCCCCTGCTGTGCAAATTTTCGCTTCAGCTTCAGAAAGTGATATCAGTCCATTGTTAGACAAATGCGCCATCAGTTATTAACTAAATAACAAACCTTATGTCTTCTGCTTTTTATTCTTCTCTTGGTTTAAATGTATGCCTGCATCTGTCTGTAATCTAATTGTGTTTTAAGTTAAATATAATTTTGGATTTCCTAATATAGTTCTGCATCAAGCTCCAGATGCGACTAAACCAGATAAGTTGAGTCTGCTAAATCTTTACTGTTTTGTTGTCTTTCAGCAATTAGTTTTTAATTCTGTTACAAACTGTTTGGGTCCCCGCAAGTTTTTGCACAGTGGAAAACTCTACAAAGCCAAGAGCAACAAGGAGTTATATGGCTTCCTGTTCAATGACTTCCTGCTGCTGACGCAAATCATTAAGCCACTAGGGTCCTCTGGCAATGATAAGGTGTTCAGCTCCAAATCCAATCTCCAGTACAAGATGTACAAAACTGTGAGTAGTCTGTACTCTGCTGGAATCATAGCTGTGACAATACCAATACTGATATTAACATATGAAAGTAAAATAGTAATTTAGGGGATTAAATAACACAACAGCACTGCGTAAATTTGTGGCACTTTATAAATAAAATTATATTTGCATATATACACAATGACAAAGTTTAATCCTTCTCCAGCAATCACATGCATGATGAAAAAAAGAGAGAAAAATGATTTACTGTATGTCCAGTTTGGGTACCTTGCTAATTTACACATGCGAATTAGAAATTTTGCCTTAATTCCTCAGTCTCTCTTCAGCCATATTTTTAGCTCATTCATGCTGGATTGGCCACTAAATAGTGTTCTTTGTGAATATATAATCTTTTTGTGTTTATTGGGGCCAACTCAGGTTGAATTTAAAAAACAGGCAACCCCTGTAGTCATGGCACTGGAGGAGAGTGCAAAACTGCTTCTCTGAAAAGTGTTTAGTAAGAATAAAAATCTTCCCTCTCCTGGGGTTCTGAGACACTGAAGAATGCTGTTGTAAAGTGATTGAAACATCTAACATTTTAGACTTTGACTTAAATGAATTTTTGCAAATGCTGGCTGGCTACCTGTGCAATAAGAGCATTGTTTATTTAGCTTTAATCTGAGGCAATTAGCTTTCCACATACAAGTTGGTATTTCCTTAACTGTATATATCTATTTAACTTAAATTTTATAAAAAAAGATTAGGAGAATTACTGAGGAGACTTCATGACGCAAATGGAAGCTGGTATTGATAGCTCGCCATCTTCTGACTTAGGGGAATTGCAGAACATGTTTACATATAATGTATGCTATTCTGTCTGTAAAATTAATGACTAATAAAATGCTAAATCCAATATTTCAGCCTATATTTCTCAATGAGGTGCTGGTGAAACTGCCCACAGACCCATCTGGAGATGAACCTATCTTCCACATTTCTCACATCGATAGGGTTTACACATTACGAGCTGAGAGCATTAATGAAAGGTGAGACTTGCTGTAGAAATTATCCCCCAGCTAACACAGACTTTTCCTGCAGTTAGGTGACCTTCCCTGATGTATGACTTAAACTCCCTTTAAATGTCAACAACATTCTTCTTTGGGTTTGATGGGTAAAAGCCCATGAGGTTAATTTTTGGATTAGTAATAATTATATCTTATCAGTGCATTGTTGCAGTGTTTGTTAGTATTGTTTATATTAATAAAATGTTTTCTTGATGATTATTATTATTACAATATTATGATTTTGCTTCTTGTAATTGTATTTCTTAGGACAGCCTGGGTACAGAAGATTAAAGCTGCATCAGAACTGTACATAGAAACCGAGAAGAAGAAAAGAGAGAAGGCTTACTTGGGTAATGGTCTTAAGAGGAGATTCTGTGCGGGATATATATATATATATATATATATATATATATATATATTAAAGCTACCGAGCATGGGGCCAACTCCTTCCCTGGCATTGGTCTTGACGGGGAGGTATGGGGAAATGTAATGCACAGTGTGTTTTTTTTCCCCCATTACTTTAACAGTGCGTTCTCAAAGGGCTACAGGCATTGGAAGGCTGATGGTGAATATTGTAGAAGGAATTGAACTAAAACCTTGCAGAACCCATGGTGAGCAACAATGTAGAAAATTAACAGTAGTGTGTACTTGTGTAATTGAGTTATTCTGCAGGTTACAAGCCAGTACTTGACAAAGAATATAGACTTACTCAGTGCTCCCTGTATATAGAAATCACAACATGGAACGTAATTTAACATTAGGTGGTTTAGAAGATTAATTTTCTGTTTGCTTGATCTGATTGTACTGCACAATCATATACTTGATTTTTGTGTTGGATTGAAACGTATTTTCGCTCCACTGTGCTAGGACCTCTTGGTGAAAAGGCAATGCAGCTCAACCCTTTAGAATCTGCAACTTTTGCAATGGCCTATAAGCATAAAAAGAAAATTTAAATTGTTTAAAAAGAGAACATTTGTGGCCCTAGACCAAACATGGGTCTAATACAATTGTTGTGTGAACCTGGTATGTTTATTGATACTGCCAGAAAACTAAAATGTATTTTCATGTGAAATAAACTGAGTTTTTATTTTGAAACAGCATGGACCAGTACACAAATTGACAGCCAGTCTGTTCATTTAACTCACAGCACCTTACCAATTGCCCCTTCCCCACTATAGCTACACAGATCAACAGCAATATTGGGAAGTTATATATATTCTTTCTAAATATTAAACTAGATTGGACCTTGGAACACTAGAGAAATCATTGTCTAAATATTCCTAGCTTACTCACAATGGATGGTTGCTCTTGTTGGTTACTCCAGTACAACACATCAAATTATGTTCATGAATTGTGTATTTTTATAGCACCAACATCCTTCATATACACTTCAGTCTCTTCCCCTGTGGATCTTACAGTCTAATTTTATTCTCAGACACACAAGGGGTCCATTTATTCAGGCTCCACTTGATTTAGTATGTTTTTTGGATTGTGGGAGAAAACCAGAGTTCCTGGAGGAAATCAATGCAAATAAAGAAAGAACATATAAAGTCCATGCAGATAATGCCCAGGGTGGAATTGAATTCAGGTCCCAGCTCAGCAAAACAACAATGCTAACCACTGAGCCAGTGCTTCTGTCTTCACTGTTTTGAAAACATTATTACTGTTTTTTCATGTGTAACAATAAAGAAGTGCTAATAAATGATTTCCCATCCCCATTCCTTGGATCTGCTTTGTTGTGGCAGCCATTGGCTAAACTTTTATTTTTGTTCTTGCATACAGGGAAAAGTAATCCGTACTGTGAGATAACAATGGGATCACAATGCCACATTACCAAAACCATACAGGACACCCTAAATCCCAAATGGAATTCGAACTGCCAATTCTTTATCAAGGACTTAGAGCAGGATGTACTGTGCATCACAGTATTTGAAAGGGATCAGTTTTCCCCAGATGGTGAGTATAAGATAATGGTGATCAGCTTCTCAGCCATACAAATTTTGATTCTTTATGTTGAAGGCAGAAATATCAATCTTACAACTTCAGTTGCACCAGGAAATTTGCAGCACTTGTGGAATCTAGTGCTTAAAGGAACACTATCATCAATATAAGAACTTTCTGGTTTTGCTTAATAATAATAATAATGGCAAATGTTTAGAAAATTAACTGCGTTCTAAAAAATAAAAAAAAAGGTTTGTTAGTTTAATGTAATGTTAGCAGTATTCTTGCAAATCAGTCCCAGAAGTGTGGCCACACCACAGCATGATTTCTGAATGAAAGAGGCCAGGCTTGGATCACTGTGGTTTTACTGAATGGAAGGTTATCAAACCTGTCTTCAGGCTTCACCAGTGGTACATGTTTCATTAGTGTTTTATCAGCAACACTAAGACTAATCTCTGAGACCTTTTAAGGCACTGCTGTATTTTAACAATAGTGACTGTTTAAAAAGAAGGGGGTCTTTCCACCCTTGAGATAGGACCTCCTTTTTGAGTTTTTTTTTTTTTAAAGTTGTATATTTGAATAAATGTATTTTTCTTTTCAGATTTTTTGGGTCGAACAGAAATCAGGGTCGCCGACATTAAGAAAGACCAGGGTTCTAAGGGACCAGTCACAAAGTGTCTCCTATTGCATGAAGTTCCTACTGGAGAGATAGTTGTACGATTGGATCTGCAATTGTTTGATGAGCCATAGAGGAGGTTTTGCACAAAACATCACACTTTTACATTTAATTGAAGTCTTCAATAGATGCATAGAACTTTCTATGAATGGTACATTTTTCTTTGGAGAGAGACACCCAACACGAATCCACCATTCCTCTGTTTTAGCTTCATATCTTTTTAATTCGAATCATTTTCTAAGAAAATGAATGTATGTGTTTTATAAATGTGGGACTCCATTTAAAGATTTTAGGACGAGTATTTTTTTTTCTGAATACACATAACTGTGACCTCTGCTGTGATATCATTTAGACGAATGTTACGGAGTCCATTGCATTGTTAACTCATTGTGTATTTCTAAACATTACGGTCTCTGTTTAGCACACAATGGTTGTCAGCCATTAAAGTCTGTACTTATTAATTTAAATAGGGGACATCTGACCAAATATATTCACAGATTAGCCAAACAAAATGGTTTGTTGCACCCAAGAAATAACACTTTGTTAGTCTTTTGTATCAACATTTGCAGCTAAAACATTTTATTTGCTTTCATAACTGAAAAAGCCATTTATGGATATGGTCAGTTTTTTACAATTAGATTCATGGTTAGATATGTAACAATAATAAGATGATCTGCATTACCTGCAGAATTGACCTGGCAGATAACATGGAAGATGTTCCTGAGTGATATAAAGTATTTAGAAGCGTGCTTCCTTTTGGAAAGTTTGGTACTGTTTTATTATCTGGTACTTCTCTCACTGAATAGCTCTGTTCCTTTTCAGTACTTTGCACTTTATGCAAAAACTTCCTATTGACTGTTTTTTGATTTTTTGTTTTTTAGCTTTCCCTGGCTTTTGACCAATCCAAGCCCAACTATAATCAATTTATGCCTTATGATTTATAAAATGAGAAACCCTGTGCTGTTACAGTTAGCCTACAAACAGATAAGAATGGCATCTTGTGATGAAGTCTAAACCTATCTGAACAAAACAAGTAATTTAGGCTGTTGCCCATATGAACTGGTGCAAATTATTTTCCTTATACTGATGCATGCTTCTAGCATTGGTGCAGGTACAGTACAATAGATCCTAGAGGCAGAGACTGTAAATGTTCTTTCAGTGCTCGCCATTCAGCTGCTATCTGCAGTGCTATAATCCCCAGTTTATTTTATAGTTTCCTTTTTAAGCAATATGTCTAGGCAATGTCTGGAATAGCTGCCTTCTCTTTTATATTTTATTCCTATTGATCAGATCAAGAATGTTTCTAGCACTATGGAAAATTCTGCTTAAGAAGCAAATACTGGACTGAAAGTTAAAAAAAAATGACTTTTACAACTTGGCACCATGTATGCTAATGCAAAAACAACAGTATTCCAAAAGCCTTCAATATGTTTTGCCACTGGTATCCCCTGAATTTTATTACCTATGCTTGAAGGAGCATGCACCACTGATCAATAGGTTTTAATACTTTCCTCTTATAGATTGGCAAATACATCTGTTTAAATTTCTAATGAATTAAAGTGCATCAAAAAAAGCCTATCCTAAAAGCCAGTTTCTTAACCAGCAAGTCAGACAGTCACAGTAGTTCCGACTGTTTGTATGGAAATGAATTCAGTTATTTTGCACAACTCACATTCACTAAGTGGTCCAACTGTCTCGCTAGTGTGAAACTGGCGAAAAGGATTCTACAAATTATTCAGTGGTAAACAAGCTTTACCCCTAGCTATAGGGGTGGGACTAAAATCAAATGCAGAGTGCAAGCTTTACCTGGTTCCTGGCTCTGGCAGATGCTGCTTTAGTAAGAATCTGTGCTAATTTGCTGTTCCGTTTTGAAAAATATACTCATAAGATTGCAGACAGGATTTCTAATATTCAGGATTGAATTCTGCATTTTTTTAATGTGTCAATGTGTAAAATTTTCCCTTTCAGCCAGTGATGCTGTGTTTATACCTATTATGGTAAAAAGCATGTTCTTCTCTGTCCCATGATGTTTTCTGATGCCTTTTAGTATTTATCATCCACTGTAGTGTCTGAACTACAAATCTCTGCATATGAAAAGGTATTGTTATTGTTATGCTTGAATTTAGAGTTTTTCCGCTTCTAATCATTACCGGTACATATTTACATCTTATCATTCCTCGGTGTGTTAAATACTGCATCCTGCTGTAAAACAGACATTTTACTTATTGACAGTAGAACATTTTAACAAAACTCCCAAAGGGAGATAGTAACCCCAAAAAGTAATTTTAATATTTGTAAACAGTGCTATTTAATGTTTGATGTTTTTTCTTTTGGTTGCTTGGTTAGTCACCCCTAGCAACCAGAAAAATCACATTTTTTTTTTTTAATTCTTAATTTGTAGTTACTTATCTTTACTTATATAATTTCTGGTCAAAACCAGATTATGTGATACTCCTTTACAAACACAACTACCATATCTTAAACTTCACTCCACATGCTAGAAAAGTCTTAATTTGGGGATCTGGGGTTACGTTGCTACAGACCACTGTTACAGATATGTATTTAAAAGACTTAGATTTTGAATACAAATGTTTACATTTCATACTTACATGTGTTTGTTTATTAGGGACTATATGGCAGTTTGCACTCACCTGGATTAATAATTTCTTCTTTTATCTTTTGAGTGTAAAGAAATTGTTTTATAAATGTAGCATGTATTTGTTTGCCACTTTGAGGCAAAAAGTATTTTTGTTATTCATGCACGTATATGTACAAAGGCTGGCTGAGTTACTACCATTTTCCAAGGAGCTCAAAGCAGTTGGTCATCCTAGTTAAAATGCAGTTGGTGGAAGGTGCCATATTTTTTATGTTATGGGTAGACTAATAAATCTTGTCCTTGCTGAACTACTGAAGATGTCTACATGTGGGAATCCTGTTGTCTATGTAGACTGCTACCATTGCACATAACAAACAATAATAATAATAATAATAATAAAAGATTTTTCCCTGAAATTGCAAGCCTTTGTTTTCAAGGGTGATGTTTCAAAGAGGGAATGTTACTGTGTATTACATATATTATTCTTTGGCATTTAGAGTGCCACAAATATTTTCAACTTGCTTCACTGTGGTACAAATGAAAGCAAATAGCATCCTCATACCAGTCTCGTTACTAACCAGGTGAATCTGATGTGTATCTGCATAATAGCTAAATAGCAGAAATAAATAGGCACCTGTGAGCCACTGGTTGGGAACTACAGCTCCCACCTAATGTGAAGTAGGGAATGCTGGGAAGTTGTAAAACACCTGGGGAGCCAGAGGGTTGCCAAGCCCTGGTGAAGCATATATGTCATAGGCAATGCCTATTGCACTTTTATTAATGTTGTACTGCATCTTTAAGGCCTAACCTTGTTGATACGTTAAGATTCCTTGTCTATTCCTGGTGTACGAAATTCATGTTGTTCTGGTGGGAAATAAAAGTTTATTAAATACTAGTGATCAATTTAAACTTGTCAGTTTTTAATTTGTTACTGAAAATATTTCAATAATGTTTTTTTTTAACAGTAATGTATTTGCTTCTATTCTTTCAAAGAAAAAACCCAGAACATTTAAATAGTTTATTGTGTGATTAAAAGGGGTTATGTGGACTAGGCACAGTCGTATGTTCAGTCTCTATACAAAAAGCAGACTTGGGAATGATTTTGTCTTTCAGTTGGGTAATACTAAACATGCTATTTTGCTGTTATACAACAGATTGAGGAAGCAGCCATATTTGTTCTGAAATGCCTGTATGCTAACGGAGAGGAGCTCTGAAGGTGGGAACATACGGAAGACATATTGGCAAATAAATGATCTATGTGTACTGGGAGATGACTATCCTGACCTTTAACTATTAAAATGTGCTGGTGAAGTCCATCAGTGAAGGCAGCAGATCCACTCTGCCATAGATCCATGCTGAATATATGCAGTCATTGGCAGACCCGTACTGCTGCCCCAATGAATGATCCCAGTGTTTAGACAATTCGAACTGGATCTGCAAATTTCAGCTAAATTTGACTGCTGTGAATGTCTTATTCTGCCAATTATCAGGTCCTTTGGTCTTTGGCTCAAACAGCCTCTATGCCCACCTTGAGTATGTTGGTTCTGCATAGTTCTACTTCATTTGACATCATAGCTGCCAATATTTCAGCACACTTACTGGAAAAGAAAAAAAAAACCATGAAGCATGTCTTTGTGCATAAAGTCTTGTTCATTTTCTGGTGATCAATTATATACACTTAATACACTCTGGTGCTCTGTACCATGTATTGTTAGGTACAGCTAGTGCCTTCAACTATTACCTTAAAGGAACAGAAACAACTGAAAAATAAAATCACGTGATGGTTAATTTAATACAGAACTTGTAAAATAAAAAAATCTTTGGAGATGAATTCCAGAATTATCTGTCCGATTATATCCTTACTAATAACAGCAATGCTGTATGCTGGTTACATAAATCCTACCTAGTCCTATTGTTTTCTGTGAAACTTTAGATAATATATACAGTCCCCCAAATGCCAATTTTCTAAACATTTTTAAAGTTAAATATCATACATTCTAGTTATCTTATAGATGTAGTCATTTATAGTACATCTGGGCCATTTTTTTTAATGTTAATATCCTTTTGAGCCTGATAGAAAACTAGGTGGTTTGGCGCCCCAGTGTAAAACTGCCTAGGACAACACTCTATTTACTTTATATTGTAACTGCACAAGCATTGCTGGAACTTTACAGCAATTACAATGAAAGTGATTTGAATGAGTTGTAAACCAAAGGTGAACCAGCAAGGGCTCCAGCATTGGTGGACCCTGGCCTAAACCCCCCCAAAAAAAACTTTACATCTAATAAAACATTTTTTTTTTAAATAAACAGACCTGGGCAGCTACAAACCTTTACTGTCTCTGATAAATTTATGTTGATGCAATTGACTCCTCACTTTTGGATGCCCCCTGCTGGCCATTATCATGGTTTGATATTACTTACATTACAAGAGGCCATTTGAGAAGAGCCACTTTCTTCTTTGTATGTGTAATAAACAGGTGTTTGCAACAGATCCAAACGTTACTTACAGTTGCAATAAAAGATGTATAGTAGGCCTGGTGTCAGCAAATAGAAAGAAAAGCTCTGTTACATAGTTCGTAAAATTGAATAAAGGCATAGGTCCATCAAGTTCAGTGAAAAATCCATTTAAATCTTGGGACAAATTTGCACACATAACAGACTCTTCCTGACCGCATGTTTCAAATGAACTGAATTGACATACTGCTAAATATTTCTATTGATTTAAATAACCCCTAACATTCTGTTCATTTAAATAACTATCCAAACTGTTTTGAAGGACTCCACAGATTTTGCTGAACCAGTTTGAATGGGAGACTATTTGAAAATATCACGGCCTTAACAGTAAGAGCTGGAGATTTAATTATTTTTTTCTTCCGGCTTCAGAGAATGTCCTCGTGTCTTGAAATTGATCATCTTGTCACAACGTTTCCTATAAGGACCAGTTATATATTTATATTGGGTGATCATATCACCCCTTAATAATCTTTACTCAAGGCTGAATAAGTTTAATTCTTTAAGTTTCTGTTCCTCTTATTATTTTTGTTGACCTAAGATAATGTATCATCTATTACAATAATCCTTGTGTGTAATGATAACGTAGCATAGGCAGTGGGCCTCGGAACCAGCTTTTCTTGTGGTCTTGAAATTCTTCAGCCTGATATTGAAGACTAATCACTCTGGTCTCAAGAACAACTAAATGTAGATGCTCTTAGCATTTCTGCCCCACTTCCCTATGGTTTAAGATAGGCTTGCACATTCAAATACTTAGGGTCAAATTTACTTGTGAAAATGTGATATTTTTACTTGAATGTACCTACCGGTATGTTTTTGTGAAACTTCTGTTCATAATCTCAAAGATTATTTTATCCAGATATAGAATCTACTTATAACATTATACTATGCTTGCACAAATAAATGATGCAAAAAGTATATACAGTAAACGAGCAAATGTATAGATCTGGGTGGGGGTGTTATAGGTTTTAGGGGAGTGCAAACAGTTCAGACAGAACAATATAAAAGTAAAATCTGCATGCATGCTATAGCTACATATGGTAGAGAAGATGTCAGGACATAGACAGGAGCAGACCAAGCTATTATAAAGACCGGTGCAGTATAATGCAGAATGGGGGTTTATGGCAGGAGGAATATTGGTATAGATCTTTCCACTAAAGTGAATCACTGATTTAAAGGAGAAATTAAATGGTCTTTAGACTAGAGGTGGTTCTACAGGTAAATGAGATGACTGAACTAGTAAGAAATAAGCTGTATTTTAAAAAAAGGATGGAAAAATGTAGATACCAAAAATAAAGGTGACCAGAGTGGACAGTATAGTAAATGGCGGAGAATAAACTTCTACTTGAATTTTAAATCACTCCATTTTTATTTAAGGTCTTTCCTGCCATGCAGTGGTGCATTCATACAGCTACCCAAGAACCTACCTTGGGTTTACAAGGCATGATGGGAAAAGTAGGCCTGGTTTCAGAACACTACTTTAATCACAACCACAAGAGCCTGCTCATCTCTACAGGCCTAAATGGCTGGCCATTATATTCTCAGAGTCTGCATCATCTGAAAACATTCTGCTAAAGTCACTGGCACTTCCGGGACATGTACCCAATTAGCCAAGGACACATCCTGTCTCCTTGGTAACATATTGCGGAAATAGCGTCCCGGCCGGCTTCCTATTTCCGCACTGCACATGCGTCACAGTCTCCCTCTCACACCCAGCATGCATCTCGGGAAGTAACTTGCGCCTGCGCGCTGGCGTTCAATTCAGTTCTCGCGGTGCGTAATTCTGACGTACAGCGTGACCCTCTGCTTGAGAGGTTCTTGCTTTGACCTAGAGCGGCGGCCGGAGGATAACATGGCAGCGGCAGGAAGGTTCTCCGTGAAGGTAAAACTTGGCTTATGGCTCGGTGGTTATCGGGAATTACCTGTGAATAAGGAGAAGTCCGGGGGGGGGGGGGGGGGTCCAGGCTGCTGAACATCTGGCAGACACTATGAGAACATGCACTGCCACTGATACTGAGACTTTCTCAGCCACTGACTGACCTTTAATAGATATTTACAGACTGGTGTGAACTGTAAAGCAATGTGGCATGTTACCTGCTATGGACTATGTCCTAGATACTAGTCTCCTAGATACTAGTCGCCATATGCTTTACTCTAGAGGTCCTATACGTGACCTGAATCTATATGCAGCCCCTAAGGCTTATTATCTGCACCCCAAAGGCCACTGAAGCTCCACAGATATCTTCAGGACAACAGAGGGTGAGCCCCCACAGCACATTCAATGGTGGGGTTCCCACTACCTTACCTGTGTACAGCGCTTGTACATGCAGACCTATAAGAACTGTGTACAGGTAAGGAAGCTGCGGCTGGTGGCGACCCAAGAAAAATAACGCAGGGGGACAGTGTGTATTCAATTTTAAAGTGATGCGGCCTGTCGGTTTTCTCTATACGTGTGTTATTTACCCAGCTGATTTTGAGACCCTCTGCTTTACTTATTGCTTTAGTGTAATGTGCAGCTGTTGCATTCTAGGAATGAAAGGTTAGTCTTCCACTTTAAATGATCCTTAGTGTAGTTTTTATATGACGCATTAATTTTCTGTGTTCTTCACATTCAGTTTAGAGTCCATACTGCTATAGTTTGGCTGCATGGGCATTTCCATCAATGTCAGTGAGTCTTTGGCCATTTTTTTCTATGCAGTGGCAAGGTATTGTTTAAATTGGCAAATCTGAGTGGTGCCTGCATATAAAAAATAATTGCAGTTGGTCTATTTTTAACATTTAGTAAAAACTGTTAAAGATTTAGTTATATTAACAAGGACTGTAACATGTCTCACCCTTTTGGGAAAAGTGTTCTTGTCAGTTTAAATAGATCAATATTCCTTTTCAATCTGCTGTACTGTTCATGAAGGGCAACAAGAAGGCTGGAAAATGCTCCTTCAATTGCTTGGGTGGTCATGTGTTTCAGCTGTTGGAATGGTGGTTTGTAAGGGAGAAGTCGTGTACTAAGGTTTATGTACTTGCATTATTCCTGGGGATCATGTATGCCAGCTAACCCTGCAGGGCAAAAATGACTTTTTTTTTTTTCTTTTGCTTCCAGTGTGTTTTCAGATATATTATATTTAAGGGGAAATTTGGGTACTTTAATAAAAAAAGGAAGTTTTAAGCAAGAAAAAAAAAATTGTAATTGGATTCTTAAAAAAAACTTAAACTCCTCTTTTTTGCAGGATGTAGCCAGAGCTGCATTGCTGCTGCTTTGGAATCTTCAGTCTTCTCCTCTTTTGTGTAACCAGCAGTTGCTGCAGAAACCATTGGGAAGTGCGTCCCAGGAGGTAAATGTCTCTACTTCCTGGTGACAAATGCTTTCCTTTGGTCCCTGCAGTACTGAATGAAGATCACTGACTACAATGAAGAGGAGAAGATTGAAGACAATGTGCAGTTGTAGAAGGGGTAGAAGCTCTAACTAAATAGCTAGATCCTTCAGAAAAGGTATTTTTTTAATAAATTACAATTAAAGAAATGTTTGTTCATTTTTTTTTCACTACCTTTAAAGGGATATTTTCATCCAAAAAATGTTGTGATTTAAAATACCTCAAACAGCTTAGTAAATTGGATTAAAAATTGATTTAATTAAATTATGAAACATATATAATACATTGTGTTTGCTTGTCTCTTGAGTGAGTAGCTAACTGTTCAGCTAGTGTGTTGCTCCTCTGGTTTCTTCTTTTCCTGGTCTGTGTAGCCACTGGCCACTGTTTACCACTGCATTTGCCCAATAGGAAGTGCTACTCAGCAAGTAAATGTCACTGCATCCTGGTGAGGTGTACCTGTAGCATTGCATGGTGATTTCCTTCTACACAATCATAGAGAAGATTGAAGAAGACTTAGTGGCTGTGGGGGAGCATGCTTGCTGAAAAGTTAGTTACCAGTGCAAATAAAGTGCACTGTGCTAGATAGTTTGATGCCATAAAAGTGCACTCTTGCATGTAACAATTGCTACTTCTAGACACTTCACCTATTGTGCACTTGACACTAATAATGAGCTACTTGCTGGTCCAGTGACATTATCTTATGCTAATCGATGCATAGGCCTTTTTTGACCAGTGACAAGTGTTCTCTGTAGATTAATTTTGGATATATTAAAATAAAAGTTTATTAACTGCATATTGTAATATTTTCAGTTTCCATCTTATCCAATAAAACATGCATACAAATGTGTTCTGTCATGTTATTGTAACATTATAAAAAGTGTTTGTGAATACCATCACAATTTTACTATATTTCTTTTAAAATGGTTAAATAGTTTATACTTTTTTATTTCCCCTGGGTTTCAGGTATGCTCCTTCAGCAAGAGTGCAGTTCGACCTTTATCCCAGATGGTCAAGGTTAGTTTTGTTAAACCTACTTCTACTGTGGTTTTAGATATCTGTAGTCTGTCCATCTCCAGTTGCCAAACTGTCACCTTCAGCGTTTTATTGGGGACACTGGGAGTTGCAGTTGGTAGTTAAGTGTAGTGTTTTCCTCTATAATTGATAATGTCACCTATTTGAATAGAAATTATGCTGGACACTACACCATTCTGCTTTATGAAGGCAAGTGGCAGATAAAGAATGCTCCTGCATGACATCACAGTTTTCAGTCTACAACTCAAGTTCTCATATCCAAATAATGTAGATGGGATATGATTTTTCTCAATGAACGTTATGAAACTGAAAATTGTTTTCCTTTTTGCCTTTGAAAAGCACAACATGTGGTTTCACATGTCTTTGTTGTGCACATATCCTAGGACACGGGTCGGCAATCTTTTGGGCTGAGGGAGCCATATACGTGTGGCTCCCTCAGCCCTTTTGAATCCGGAGCCGCTGACATCACATGCGGCTCCAGATTGGCTAGCAATTCGGACTCACAGTGATGTCAGTGGCTCCTGATTGGCTAGCAATCCGGAAGCGCTGAGAGAGCTCTCTCTCTACAGGGTTTGTCGGCACACTGTAATGAGCGGTGCTTGCACAGTTGCACTGCTCATTACAGTGAAAGAGCCAGATATGGACATCAAAAGAGCCATATCTGGCTCAAGAGCCATAGGTTGCCGACCCCTGTCTTAGGAGGTATGCAATCAATAAAAAGGGGGTTATACTTCCTGAAAATCCCTTTTTTAAAAGACCAGAGTGTTGCCACAAAAGCAATTAAAGTGGTAAGTCTTTAGCTGTGGAGGTAGGACACGTTCACAGCTTTTCCCTCCCATATTGCTTTTTCTCCACCCACTGTCTGTTTCTGTAGGAAACAATGCACATTGCAGACAAGAGAGCCAAAGGCAGAACACAAACTGGAGAGTATTTTCATGTTCTGTTGCTGTGTTATCAATGTTTTAGTTTGCAGGTATGTCACAACATCTCACCTGAAATTATGCTGAACTTCCCATATAGTTTGAAGTGCTTTTTATAGAGATTAATTGAAGCTTTGTAATTTTAAAACAAAACCTCTGATTAGTTAAAACAAAGCAGTAAATCAAAAATAGATATTTAAACAGTTTAGTTACAAATGCTCCAATTGCATAACGATGATTACGTCAGGCTGAAATAATAAGTGCTGTTTATTAATTTGCCTTGATTGCAGCCTCCAATTCAGGTGTATGGATTAGAAGGTCGCTATGCCACTGCTCTCTATTCTGCTGCTTCAAAGCAAAAGAAGTTGGATCAAGTGGAAAAGGACCTGAACAGAGTTTCGGTGAGTGAGGTTGCTTTAATTGAGTCCAAAATTGACTTTTTAGTATTTTTTTAGATACTGCTCCAAGACTATGAGACCCTTCCTCTTAAGATTGTTATATAAAAAGCAAAATGTCCCAGTGTATATTTTATTGACAGGTTATCTGTGCAGACATCTTGAATTGTCTATAAAGTGTGATATTTTGCTTAAAGGGGAACTATAGTTAGATTACACCTTTACATATGCAGTACTATACCTTAGTGAGTAGCATTTCTCCCCAGTATATGTTTTCATGTGAAGCAGAATGATTTATTACAGAGCCCTGGAAAACTCCCACACCAGAAAATGTGTGTGATATAACTGCTAAACACGAGAAGAAAAAGCTGCCTGACTGCTATTGGTTAAGCAGTGTGCTGACCTTTTGGCCTCATCAGATATGCTTGTTTACACTGCTGGAATCCAGGAGATTACAGAGGAAGGCTAACTTATGTGCAGATGCTGCATTAAGTAGTAAGTAGGGCAAAAATGTCCGGGGGAGGGTACTCTTTCATGGAAAACTGGCCAGTACATGTCGCACACATTTCCTGATGCAGGAGTTTATCAATGCTGTGTAATAAATCATCCTGCTTCACATGAAACAACTACTGGGGAGAAACGGTTCTCACTATGGTATAGTACTGCATATGTAGAGATGTAATCTGACTATACTTCTCCTTTAACATGTATTTTCCAAAGCACCATAGAAAATTAATTAGAATGGGCAAGGTTTGTTTAGAAACACATACAACATGGCTACTATCAGTAAAGATAAAACAGACAGAAAAAGTTAAAGTATGAGTTCAACTTAAAAGACAACATTTCTAAAGTTGTCATACTGGTCCTTTAGGCTGTTTTCGAGATGCGCTGTTTTAATTTCTCTCATTATTGTCTATGGTGCAAAACAAAATCACCCGTGTGGATCATCCCACAGAAAACAATTACTGTTTTTCCAACTCTGCTGAAAATACAGCCAGTGTGACCTGGGCCTTGTTTTGCCTCTGCTGATTGTAGCCATCTGTTATATGTTGAGTAAACTCCTGCCTTGCTTTCTATGGAACTTTAGAGAATGCATTATCATGAAGAGGTTCAGAAAGCCTAATTTGTAATAAAAATGTATTTCATAGTACATATTTGGATCAAATTAAATGTACAAATGATTTGTTCCCTGTCTTTAAGGCTCTTTTCAAGGACCCTAAACTATCTGTTGTTATCACAAACCCACACATCAAGCGTGCTCTGAAACAAAAGACTGTTGGTGATCTCTTGGCCAAGGAAAAGTTTATTCCACTTACTGTTAACTTTGTTAGTAAGTATGGTTTGACTTGCTCAATAGTTTCTCCTCTTAGTTTTTGCTAAAGGATCATTAACAACAAATAATTTTTTTTAAAAATCACATTTGGTAGGCATGACTGCTTTTGCAGTTTGCTAAAACCAACACTAAATTATTTACTGATTTTTAATTCTTTTTTTTTCCCCCTTGTTGGTTTAGCAATCTTTGATCGTATGTTTGTATATATATGTGTGTATATATACAGTGTGTGTGTGTGTGTGTGCGTGTGTATAT